>JAJIBD010014383.1:0-32809 GCA_021461705.1 Cryptotis parvus
AAAACATGGAAATGTTTCTGTCCCGAGTCCCTGCTATGGAGCAGAATCAATAGGATGTAAGGGAACTCTCTAGGCCCCCAATACTGGAATTTGTATCCTGACCTCAGTAGGACATCAGGAGTCACCTGATGCTTCTCCTGCAGGACACCTGGAGTGTGGGCCAGCATCAAGTCGAGTGGGGAAATTCTTTTCCAGCAACTTCCTTCAGATCTTTGCTAAGGAAGCTCCAGCACAGCTTCCTCTATCCAGCACAAGCAGGGCACCACCAGCCTTTCTCTAGCCCGACTCTGGCATTCTTTTTTATTACAGTATTTACCACGAAAGAGGCCAATTAATACTTTATAATATACGAGTGAAATTTCATCCTGACCACAAGCCTCCGGATGTGGGTTCTGACATGATCCTTGTTTTCAAGGACTAGAGAGAATTAGGTATATTTCCCTATTTGAACCATGCCTCTGACCTCCAAGTGGATGCGGTTAACCACCTCTCTCTGGAACATTCTTTCACCGACTGGATAAAGTCCATTGTCTCAGTGTGAAAACCAGGCCCTTGAAAGAGTGGAGATGGATAGGGAGTAAAATATCACTCGTAATGAGATGTCCAGACATATGATGAATTACTGAGATGTGAGAAGAAAAATGATGTGTACTTTTCAGCGATCCACAGGCAATTGAAAACACCTCTCAGGAGAGGGTCAAAATGGTTTTACTTTAAGATCTCTACTTACCAGGCTAAAAAAGATTACAGTATGTGGAGGGGAAAATCCTCTATCTTTAACAGAAAATGGAAAGTGGAAGCTATGGGAACAGGAAGCTACCATCTAGAGTGCCTGGGGCCTGCAGGAGCGGGGAGGTCAGAGGTGCGTGTGGCACCCTTGCAGGCTGGGCTCACTCCCATCCACTCCTCTTTTTCCCCCAAAAAGGATCTGGCTCTGGTGCCCTCTTTTGTCCCTCTGTTGGGAGTTGCAGAAGTCCCTGGTCACGCTCTTTCTGGGATCAGCAGAAAATAAAATGGACACTGGGAATCCAGGCAAGCCCTCTGACACCTGGGCATGAAGCCTACATAATTGGTGAGCAGGCAGTAGCCCTGTGGCCTGTGCTGGCACCCATGTCCAGGAACAGTCTGACCAACTCTGTGTCTCAGTGCAGTCAGCCATCAGCACAGGAAGTTCACCTGCTGTCATTTGACATTCATCTTCTGTATTCCATGGACGGCTAATTTCTACTTCTTAGAGATTGTCTCTTCAAATAAATAGAGCACCATTATATTTTTTCAGAACATTTTAAGGAGATGGAGTAGCATGTAAGATTTAGAAGTGTATAGTTCAACGTGCATTGAGAAAATATCACTGTGGCTAACTTAATTTGAGGGCTCTGATCAGGCTGGCTCCAACAGAAACAAGCCCATCAAGGCTTCTGCTGGCTGGTTGGTCCTTGCTCTGCTCTGCCCAAGAGGCTGCTCTGGGACCTGGAGGGAACTGTGTGCTGATGTCTGAGCATTGAAGGGAAATTTGAACATTTGCTTGCATCTCACAGTCAAAGTTTCTTTACAGTTTCTTTTCTTCACAGAGAAAAAAGTAATAATAAAAATCTAAGGATATTTCATTTTATCTTCACAGATATGGAAGTAAACAAAGAAAACCCAGGGTACCTTACAGAATTATAGGAGAAGAAACCAAAACAAAAGATGACACAGTACTTAAATATACAATTTATGAAGCCTTTCCTGTAATTAAAGGCTATTTCAAACAATACAGTCAAGAGCAATACTGCAGGACGAAGCAACTGTTCCTTTTGTTCCAGAGGAATTCAATAATGAAAAAGATTTAGTCGATCATCGATATTTGTGGTTATCACTAAATCTGTTCAAAAACAGAACAAATGATAAGATTAAGAGATCAAAGTGAAGTGTAAATAATATCTGCAGTAGTTAGAAAATCAGTGAAAGTTGGACTGGAGATACAGAATAACCGGCAAGGTACTTGCCTTGCACACACCCCAGCTTGGTTCAATCTCTGGCAACCAATATGGACCCCTAAGTCCCTCCAGGAGTGATCCCTAAGTGCAGAGTCAGGAGTAAGCCCTGAGCACCACCGACTGTGGCCCCATCTAAAAAAATAGAAAATTAGTGAAGATGAGAAAGATAAATAAGGACCTTTATAAAACAAATTGGATAAAATGTTAATACCACAAAAGGAAATATAATAAATATATTTAAAGCTATTAAAAGAAAAATCTAAAATAATATAACAGTAAACTTAGCATTACCAATAAATATAATTCAGCACAATCGACCATATCCACACGGTAACTAATCTCATTGAAGTTTGTAGGGAGTTCATGATGCCACTCTGTCTCACGTTCATTGATTTAAAGAAAGCCTTTGATTCTGTGGAGACTGAAGCAGTCATAGAAGCCCTAGCCAAACAGGGCGTTCAAAACCAATACATCAAGGTCCTTCATGAGCTGTATAACGGATTCACCAGTAGGATCTCACCATTCTACAAAGAAGTAATCATTGATGTCAAAAGAGAGTTCCACAGGGTGATACCATTTTACCAAAACTCTTCAGTGCCACCCTGGAGAACATCATGTGACAATTAGAATGGGAAGGAATGGGAGTGAAGACAGTCGGAAACTAAACCACCTCTGCTTCACTGATGACATCGTTCTAATAACACCAAACATTAGCCAAGAGGCACAAATGCTGGCTGACTTTGATCGAGAATGTGGAAAAATAGGTCTACAGCTGAATCTTAACAAAACTATGTTTATGAGAAATGAACTTGTTCCAGAAGCCCCATTCACTCTCAATGGAACAAACATCTCTGAATGCAGCAGTTATGTGTACCTAGGTCAAGAAGTCAACATGATGAACGACCTAAAACCTGAGCTGTGCAGGGAGGAAGAGAGCGGCATGGAATGCCTTCAAAAGCATTGAAGAAATAGCTAAAAAGACAAAGAACCTCCAGCTCTAGGCACATCTCTTCAACTCCACCGTTCTCCCTGCATTAACATACACCTCAGAGACCTGGGCCCTACAAAAGCAGAATGAGAATGCTATTTGGGTCTCCCAAAGAGGAATTGAAAGAGCTATACTTGGAATATCATGCCTCACTCAAGTGAGAGAAGGAATCCAGAGCTCCAACCTCCATCGCTGTTCCAGAGTCAGGGATGCTGTCTCGTTTGCCAAGGCATCGAAAATCACTTGGGCTGGACATGTAATGCAATTTGGAGCCGACAGCTGGACTAGAGCTGCTATCAACTGGATCCCACGGATTGTCAAAAGATCACATGGCCACCCACCTACAAGATGGTCAGACTTCTTCGTCAAGACCCTGAATGAATGGTTTGAGGCTCTTCATATTCCTGAAGCAACCAGATGCCACTGGGCTACACTGGCACATAATAGGGTCAAATGGAAATGTTACTGGCACCCGCTCGAGCAAATCGATGAATAACGGAATGTCAAGTGATCAAGTGATAATTAGACCACACTCCTACTAGCTAAACAATAATACTTGAACTACAGTGGAAAATGGAGAAAAAAATGAGGATGATCAGGCCAGGTACATTCTAACAAGAGAAAAGAAGGTGCCAAACAGCTATGAGAGAAAGCGGATATCACAGAACCTTCTGCTGGCCCAGTCCTCCTGGAGTGGTTGTGTCCAGGGATTTCATCAGGGGATCTGCATAGACAAGAAAACAATCCCACTTTATTAGACAGGAAAAGCTCAGCACCAGAGCAGACACATGTATGCACAAGCACTTCTCTCTGCCAGGTAGCGTTTCTGTGAGGACACCGAGACATGATGGCACTGCCCAGGAGCAATGCACAGGGAGAGGCAAGTGAAAGAGTCCACTTTGTGCCTTACTGCATGGAGACAAGTGCTTGGAGGACATGGAAGGAATATGCTCACATGCTCATTTGGTCAAGGTACCTTCCCTAGGTGCAAACCCCAAGAAACCACAGCAGCCTGGATCTAGCTCTGGAGGGAAGTGAGGAACTAGAGGTGACAGTGCCAAAAGCCATCAGGATGTCTCCAGGACTCTGGGAAAGGAGACCTCTCAGCGATGGCTGTACACACAGTATCTGGTTCCAGGGACTGAGACTCTGGACAAACACTGGGAGTGTCACCACGAACAGAGGAAGGGGTGAAATTGCAGGAGCCAAAGGTCCCTTCTTTGAATCCCAAGTGTCACCATGAACACAGGAAGGGGTGAGGCGACAGGAGCCAAAGGTCCCTTCTCTGACTGACCTGCGGAAGTCCCAGTGAGGATGTGGGGCCTCAAGACTGAAAAGGGGCTCATCAGCTATGAGAAAGTTGCGGAACTAGAGGAACATGACCCCTGAGCTGCGGCGGAACCAAGGTCTGGGGGTTGGGAACATCAAGGGAAGCACAGCTGTGGCCTGTGGCTGGGAGACTCCCGCTGGTTAGACAGATCAGAAATTCTATTAGTGCTGAGAAGTGAATCACAGCGGGCCTGGTGGCACAGCTCATCACACAGGGAAGGAAAGTGAACGTAAGGGGGCTCCAGATGGCCCAGAAACTACGTTTTGTTTTAACATCAACTTCCTGCTCTCCTGCTGTTTCTCTTTAAATTCCTTCTATTTTCTTAACCAGGAAAGTCACTCTCCAAGTGGGCTATTCCAGCATTCTTTCCCCTCTCAGAGCCCAGGCCCAGGATACAAGGACAACCCCCGCCCTCCACCCCCCTAATGCCCTTCCACAGCAGAGGTGAGATGCAGAAGGAAATGGAGTGGAGGGAGTAAACTCGACAAATGCAAGATCAATCACCAGGGGTGAGCAAGAATGACCCAAGTTGACCTTTAATGGACCATCAGTTAGCTATAAAGAGGGCATGGATTTTCTTGTCCTATAATGAGAGAAAATGTTTTTAAAATAATAGAAAGCTGGAGCAAGATAAAGGTTTTGGAGGTTATTTTTATCAACTCATCAGGGAGGGAGAAAGAAAGGAAAGAGTAACTCTAATTTCAGTCATTTTTAGATGACTGTGGTACAGAGATAATTCCCCCACAAGTTTTCTGTCCTCACACCTGGCTCTCACCTCCAGGTTAAGAAGTGATTACCTAGGGGTATGCCTGGGGAGCAGCAGGCAGCCCCTTGTAGGCCCTTTGGAAAGGGGTCCTGAAGCCACAGTCCTGATTATCTCTCCTCTCCCCTACAACACAACAAAGCCAGAGCCAGTGGGAAGGTCTCTGGGTCTTCCTCCCAGGGACTGTGGAAGGGCCAGGGATTGTCGTACCACAAGACACCAAGCTTGGGACAGAGCAATAGTCCAGGGGGTAAGGGGGTTTGCCTCGTGCGCGGCCAACCCAGGTTCAATCCCTGGCATCCCATATGGTCCCCTGAGCACTGCCAGGAGTAATTCCTGAGTGCAGAGCCAGGAGTAACCCCTGAGCATTGCCGGGTGTGATCCAAAAAAAAAAAAACAAGACTCCAGTTTTTGTATATTGACCCAAACTCTCCTACAGACTTATACACTATTACTAGTACTGACTTGTGAATCCCAGGCTTCAATAATAGAAAAATAGTGGATTTATCTGTGCTGATAAATAAACTTTACATTTGTAGTGTGATACAGCTCTTAAAGTACAAAACTGACGGTCTCTCTCAGTGTAGATGTTCCCTTTTAAGTAAACCTGTCCTTATTTTGAACAAGATAGCACAAACCCCCACTATCTTGGGGAGCCACACCCAGTCACTTTCAGGGCTTCCCCAGTCTCTGCACTCAGGGCTCACCTCTGGCTCTGCAATCAGGGACCACTCCTGACTGCACTCAGGGACCACTCCTGGGTCCGCACTCAGGCACCACTCCTGACTCTGCACTCCAGGACCACTGGTGAATCTGCACTCAGGAACCACTCCTGGCTGTGCATTCAGTGATCACTACTGACTCTCCACTCAGGGATCACTCCTAATTCTGTACTCAGGGATCACTCCTGGCTCTGCACTCAAGGACCACTGGTGAATATGCACTCAGGAACCACTCCTGGCTCTGCACTCAGGCACCACTCCTGACTCTACACTCAGGACCACTCCTGGCTCTGCACTCAGGGACCACTCCTGGCTCTGTACTCAGGGATCATTCCTGACTCTGCACTCAGGGATCACTCCTGACTGCACTCAGGGATCACTCCTGACTCTGCACTCAGGGATCAGTCCTGACTCTGCATTCAGGAATCACTTCTGACTCTGCACTCTGAGGTCACTCCTGGCTCTCCATTCAGGGATCACTCCTGGTTCTGCACTCAGAGATCAATCCTGAAAGGGCTTAGGGGACTACGTGGAGCAGGGGACTGGCTGCAGGTGAGGTGAGTGCCCTGCCCACTGTACTATTGCTCCAGCCCAGCATCCCTTTCTGTGCCCACAGGGATCACCTGTCCCCTCTCTCCCTCCTCCCTGGCTCCCCTGGATCTCCTGGTGCCTACAGCCCTTGCATGAGTGGCATCTCTTCATCCCTAGGGGGCGAGCTCCTCCCTTCCATGCTCTATATCAGTGTCAGCTCCACCACATGTCAGTGGATTATCTTAGGAGTACAGCAACTTCAGGGGGCCCTATTTGGTCAGCACAACCATCTGCTTCCTCAAACCCAGCAGGAGGAGGAAATCACATGACCACCACAATGTGAAACTTCCTCAACAGGGTCATTCTTCTGGGCTCTGACGCTGCTTTTCAGACCCCCAAAGTAATCAGTACAGACCCTCGCATTTCCCTCACCATTTCTTCCTGCTTCCTTTCACTAAGAGCCAACTGGTCTCCAAGTTAAGGACAACTGAAGAACGTGGATCTAATGCATTCAACCGGAGGTCATTGAGAATCTGGGAACTCAGGAAATAAGGCATGCAGAGTCCTGACTCTCATCCCTGAGCCCCGGCTGCCTTCCCCAAACAGAGCAAGAAAGCAATTATTTTAAGGTGACTGCTTCATGCCAGATTTATTCTGGATCAAAGGAATACAATGATATTTTCACCTTAGTGCAAGGATGAAAAATAATAGAGTAAAAATGATTACACTTAAAGCTACATTCATGTATACTACAGAATCGGATGAGCAAGGTAAAGGGAGGTAAACAGGTTACACTATAACATTAATAAACTGTTCAGAGTTAGGTTAAATGACTTCCAGGCATCATATGCAGAAGACCAGAGGGATAGTTCAGGGGTAGAGTGCTTGTCTTACATGTGGCCAACCCATATTGGATCCCTGGCAACCCAGATGGTCTACCAAGCCTGCCAGGAGTGATCCCTGAGCATAGAAATCACACACAACTTCTAAATCATAGAAATGGAGACGTCAGCTCTGACCTTTCTGTAGCCTCTTCAGGAGCAAAAACTGAGAAGTGGGAAGGCCACTGTCAAACCCCTGCCTCACATCCACCCTTTTCAGCCTTTCCAAGTCTATGCTGAAACCTTCAGGTTGATCCAAACCTGCATGTTTTGACGCCCACAGTCTATGCCCCTAGTGAGCAATGGCCTCAGTCATCTTGGAAAGACTTCCCATCTCCAGCTCTACTTCCTAACATGGTGCCAGCCTGCTGAAAGACACCATGACCTCACAGACTTCTAGGAATTTCTAACCCAAAGGGAAAGAAACAGAAAGCAATAAACTGTCTTCATTTACAACACTTGACCATTAATTTCTTTACTGAAGTTACTCAGCATATGTTAATTAATTTTTTTTCCCCAGTCATACCTGGCAGTCTTCAGGGCTTACTCCTGGCTCTGCACTCAGGGATCATTCTTGCCAGACTCAGGAAACCATATGCTGTTCTGGGGATTAAATGCTGCGGGCCAGGTGTAGTTCCCTAACCTATCCCACATGACCCCTGTTGGGGTATGCTGGGTGCCCTGATCAAATCCAGGAGCAGGGTCAGGGATCCCCCTTCTGCCTCAGGGATTGGCAACCAGTTGACAAAGAAAAATGTGAGAATCCAGCAGAGTTTCAAAAGGCTTTACTCACTCGTTCTGGTATCCAATCCAGTAACAGGAAACCCCTAGATTTTAGGTTCCTGGCTGGGCCTGGCCATGTGAAGGTTTAAAATCCTAGGCCAAGATGGCTGCTACCACGTGCTAAGGCCCAACAGGAAAAGACCAGAGAGAAGGAAAGAGGGGGAAGAGGAGCCAAAATGGCCCAAAAGCCCTTTCTCCTTTCTCCTAGCTTATTTTATAGATAGAAGCCTGCCCAGAACTTGCAGCCCAGCCCATTATGGGCTGGGCTATCTAGATAGGAAGCTAGGTAAAACCATATTGAAATGCAGATTTTCAAGTGGACTCTTTGGCTCAAGATTCACAATGCCAGAGCTGACTCCCTGAGATACAATCTCCCCAGCAGAGTGGAGGAGGGGCTGCATCTCTGAACCAGAAAGCAGTTCGGAATGTAATTTGTAGAGAATGGCATTAATACTTCTTACCATGAATATATAGCGCAGCCAATTCCAGACTCTAGTTCCCACTAAGGTTCAAAATCCATCAGAATAATTCACTTTGGCATTACCTTTAGAATTAGAGACATGTCAGTTTGCCTGGAGGTGCGCTGGCATGTCTCTTTGAACTAAGAGAACTGATTACATTATGGTTGATCCACCGTGGCCAAATATTCTTTGAATATCTACATGACTGTCCCTTGTGGAGACCCATGGGATAAGAAGAATATTGAACTGGAGCAAGCAAGATTCATAATAAGAATATTTATGCCATATAAAAACATGAAATCAATCCAATTCTGCCCAAGCTCCCACTGTATCTGCTCTGGAGATTCCTTAAAGGCAGGGAGCAGCTCTTAACATAAGCTGAATGTAGCAGGAGTCTAAGGCTCAGTAGGGCATGCCACCCAACAACCCTATAGCGCATTATTAGTTGCCATGTCTCATTGTACCAATCCAATCAAAATGGATTTTTCCTTCTACTGTACATTACTGACCTCAGAATTCCATGACTTTCAGGAGTATTACATATACTGCAGTTAAGCATGACAATGTTCTTTGACCTTTTTGACCTTTCTTGAGTTCCTGGCAGGCACCACTACTCACATCTCTCGGCCCAGATTCCAGGCAGGCATGGGGGTTAGGCCCAGGACACAGGTAGCAACAGCTGGTGTGCAAAGTCATGTGACCCATCCAACTTTCATGAGATCTAGACCTTCACTGGGGCTATGGGGTAACCTGCTACCCCCCAACCAAATGCTGTGTAACAGGAGAAATAACAGATTCATGGTATTGCTCAAGAGAAGGCTTCATGATTAGAAGTCTTATACCCAGACAACCCACTCCAAACAACTTACCAAAAGAGATGAAAGCATAGAACCTCCCATGACTGAGCCCATATTTACAAGAGCCCTCAAAGTGTAAATAGTCTAAATGCCCAATGTGTGGGCCTGAGCAACAAAACCCTGGCTAGATGTTCAATGGAAAACTACTTGTCAAAGGAAAGAAAAGCTGCTGATAAATATAACACAACACATGAGACATATTTTATCAAGAAAATATTATACAAGAAACCTAAAATGAAACAGAATGTTCAGTTCTAAAGTTTTTCCTGGAATCCAGCATCAATAGATAATATTTAGTAATTAACATGTTTATTAATATCATGATCACGATCTTCCCGTTGATCATCTATTTGCTAGAGCGGGCACCAGTAATATCTCCATATGTCCTGTCTCATGCCAGTAGAGCCAGGGGCATCGGCTTGCTACAGGAACTTAAAGAGCCTCAAACCATGATATTAGGTCATGGGAATGACCTAATATAATTGTTACTGGAATTTGGCATATCATATACAACACGAGAAGCTTGCCAGGCTTGCCGAGCGGGAGGCAAACTCTTTCAAACACCTCCAAATAAAGTATTTAAAGATGAACCGAGCCGGGCTATAACGGGCTGGTCTACTGGGTGGAGTTCTGACGAGAGGGAAGTCCAAAAGTGGAAAATGGCAGCGCCCGTGGAGTGAGGAGGGGTGGTCTGGCTTGTTGTGAGGCTCTGCCGAAGTGGTGGGCCATGATTAATATGTAAATCATTTTATGAATATCATCTCTCACCACTAAAATTCAAAATTTGGGGGATTGATGGGACACACCTGGCTATGCTCAGGGATAACTCCTGAGATCACTCCTGGTGGAGCAAGGGAGACAATATCGGGTGCCAGGGATCTAATCCAGGCCAGTTGTGTACAAGAAAAGAGTCCTACACACTACCCTAGTTCTCTGGGTCCCTGACTCCAAATATTTTTTTAAGATGATTTGACTAGATTTATTGGTAGCATCAATTTTTTAATTAAACATTTTATATACCACAGTGAGATATACAATTACAATGTTGTTCATGTTTGGAGGTTTCGGTCACATAGTGTTCCAGCACCCGCCCTCTACCAGTGCCCATTTCCCATCACCAATGTCCCCAATTCCCTCCCCCTCCCATAGCCTGCCTAAATGGCAAGTTCTTTCTCCTCCCTCTCTCTCCCTTCCTTCTCCTACACATTGTGGGTTGCACTACATACACTTGGAAGCCATCATGTGTTGCAGGACACCCTAAAAGCCTAGGCCTCTGCATCTGCCCTGGATTGCCTCCTGCAGGTCACTTCATAGATAGGGGGTAGTCTGAATATGGCAGTCTTATCTGACCATGTATTCTGCACTGGTTGGTATAAATATTCTCTCATGCTACCACAAGCATCGTGGGACTAGCTAGATCTTACCAGCATATTTGCCTGGCCACGTTGGATCTCTAAGTAATTAGACCAGAGAGAAATGCTGTTTGACTCCAAGCAAGCAAGCATGGCTCCCTGATAACTCAAAGGCAACTAAAATAACAAAACTACCGTGAAGTAGACGAGACTCTTGTGAAGGCTTGGAGAAATATTTAACTGGTATTAGTATTAGTCTTTGGTACAGAGACATGCCATCTCAGAAACCCCCTTCTCTACCCTATAAAGGCAATTCCAGGCAGATCTTGGCTCAAGATATTAGGTGAGGTGCTGGGAGAAATTACCTGAGGGCATTTGATCCTTCCTGCCAGGGGAAGTTACATTTAGCTTATAGCTTCTCCCAGCTCTGCTAGGGAGGCTTTTAATTAGCTCTGGGTCCTTGTAAACAACCAGATGGTCCTTGTAAACAACCAGATGGTCCCCTGAAGTTGCTACATTCTATGGAGCTGTTTTCCTGTTTTCATCTCTAGATAGCCCAGCCCAGAATGGGCTGGGCTGGGGAGTTTGGGCGGATTTCTCGCTATAAAATAAGCTGCAAGAAGAAAGAATCTCTCTCTCTTTCCCCCCCTTTTGCCATTTCGGCTTCCCTTGGTATTTTGCTTCTCCATCCTCTCCATTTCTCTGTTGGGCCTCAACACGTGGTGGCAGCCATCTTGGCCTACACCTGGCTGGGGCCTAGCTGGGAACCCAGAGTCCGGAGGTTTTCCCTGCTCTTGGATTGTATATTGGAACCTGTGATAGTAAAGCCCTTTTAAAACTGCATCGGATTCCTGAGTCTTCATCCATTCCCCACCGGCTTTGGAGGTAGAAGGGAACTCACTTTCTGACACTGTCGGGGACTCCGGCGGCGCCCCTGACAATCATGTGCATTTTTTGGCCTGTATTTAATGCTCAGTTCTATGTTGGTATCAGCCCTTTCGACATTTATTCACACATGTTCCCTTCTCTGTCTTACCTAACCTCTGACGCCCACACGTTTGCGGTAATTTCTACCATTGGTAAGACCACCTGATATATTTATGTTATGCAAATAAATGCAGTCATTCTATGTCTCTCTCTTTCCTTCTGACTAATATCACTCAACATGATCCTTTCCATGTCCATCCATTTATAGGCAAATTTCATAACTTCATTTTTTCCTAACAGCTGCATAGTATTCCATTGTGTAGATGTACCACAGTTTCTTTATCCAGTCATCAGTTCTCAGGCACTCTGGTTGTTTCCAGATTCTAGCTATTGTGAATAGTGCTGCTATGAAGATAAAAGTGCAGATTGTGTTTCCGCTGTGTGTTTTTGGCTTCCCAGGGTATATTCCCAGGAGTGGTATGGCTGGGTCAAAAGGGAGCTCAATTTCTAGTCTTTGGAGGAATGTCCATATTGTTTTCCAGAAAGGTTGTACAAGTCGACATTCCCACCAACAATATATGAGTGTCCCCTTTTCCCGCATCTGACTCCAAAATTTTAATGTCTACTTTATGACAAGGAAATCGAGGTAAAGAAATTTTAATTACTTGTTCATTGTCATAATGTTAATAAGTGGAGGCAGAAAGCTAAGACTGTCTTACCTGAACGTCCAAGTTAATACCATTACTAAATAATTCTGGCTAAAATAACGCATTAAATATTAAAGTACATAGATAATTTCCATTTCAATTTGATATGTGTTTATAAACTCAAGCACTTCTTGGTAAGATAGTCAAAAGTTCAAAAATGGAAATTATAATATAAAAAGAAGGTTTGGAGTTTGCTCTCATTCTAGTCAAAACTTCCATCCTCCTATAAATGTTCCTCTGAGCTCAGAATTAGTGTATTTATAATTATTGCTGCCATTATTATCTCTGTCCAGATCATCTATATAGGACAACAGCTTACCTTGAAAAATATCATCATATTTTAAGGTAAAGAATGAATCTGTCTTGGCATAAATTCAAAATACCATCACTGTGATAAAAAAAGATACAAAGCCATCTACTTGGTCTTTTTTAATAAAAAAAGAAAAAGACACGGAAGATAGTCTTGTTAATGCTAGCAGAGCGGTGTGCTTCCAATATGAACAATGTGTTTTGCAGGTGGATAAGAATGCAGGGCAGGCAGAATTGCCTCTGTGTTGAATTAATGTGGCTATGTGAAAGTTATCTGTCAGACTGAGGTAAGATGTTTTTGCATAAAATCCTTGAACTCAGAATTATTTTACAGAAAGAGAGATGTGCGTGCATGGAATATTCATTTCATACATGAAAGAAAGACTTGTGCTAAATGCCAGGCTGCAGTTCTAGTTTTATCATCTGTGGGCTAGACGACCTGGATTAATCTGTTTACTTCTCTTAAATTTAGAATTTTCATCTAATATATATCAAACATAGTTTTGTGAGCATTACGGTGGGCCATGCTCTCTTCCAAGGTTAGCAGTAACAACAGTTCATGGTCATTGCTTTATGATCTGCCACACCCGGCTCCTAGCAAGCTCAGCAGTCTGAGCCCAAGCATGAGATTTGTACAGACTGACAGTTTCACCTTCAGAAACTATTCCCTTCATCAAGCAGCTCTCTCAGTCTGTGCATTCCTTCCTTCAACACCAGCTGATACCTGCCTTGCCTTACCTAGTTTAGATCCGCCCCTCGAGTGTGCCAACCACTGCTCATGCCCTGCTCTTTTATTTCATGTGATCTCACCACAGTTTTGTAGACCTCACCACAGTGCTTGCTTGTGAGTGCAACCAGCACTTTGTTGGCGGTGAGGAATCTTAATATGGGTGAGGTAGAAAGTGTCTCTGCCCTGCAGTGGCAGTGCCATGGAAGCCTGAGGGCCAAGGTGAAGGACTGCAGTAAGGGTGGGGAGGGATCACCCCTGCTTCTAGCATCCACATGCCCCCTGTGGTTTACTGCTACTGATATATCGCAAGGGTTATACTTGCATAAAACTTCTGCTTTTAGAAAATAGTACCCATTTTAGCTCTGATTGCTTTGTGAGTTGAAGACATTGTGGGGTGGGGTGTGTGTATGTGTGTGTGTGTGCGTGCACGCGCTTGTGTGAATGCATGTGTTCTGATTTATTTCAGTATCCATCATCAACTGAAAAAGCAACCTTATTTTTTAACTTAGAACAGCCCACACATTATCTAATGCTTTTGAGGAAGAATTTTACAGTGAATTCCAAAACATTTTTAGGGCCTGTGAGCTAAGAAAAATCTCCACCAGATAATTAAAAACAAAAACTCAAGCCAGCTATTCAGAGAACCAGAGAGAGTATTCCATCAGACATGCTTGGGTGGACATCCCTCCACACTCTCACCTACCCTGCAATGATCCTTCATCTTTAGCAATGGAGCACAAAATTGAAAGGCCATCATTCCAGGTCATGAGTCCTCCACTCACTTTATTATTTTTTTTCGTAACAAACAGCTTAGGAAAATATTTTTTTAATTGTCCCACCATGGGTTATACAATTACAAAGATGTTCATGTTTGGATTTCAGTCATACAGTGTTCCAGTACCCATCCCTCCATTAGTGCCCATTTCCCACCACCAATGTCCCCTGATTCCCTCCTTCCTCCCCCAGCCTGCCTCTATGACCATTACTTTGCCTCTTCTCTGTCTCTCTGTCTCTGTCTCTCTCTCTCTCTCTCTCTTTCTCCTCTCCCTCCCTTCTGCTACACATTGCGGCTTGAAATACATTTAGGGGTTATCGTGTATATCCCTTTGCCTACTTTCAATGCTCAGTTCTAGACTGATATTATCATTTTCAACAATTACTAGTATACTGTTCCTTTCTCTGTCTTTTCTAACCTCTGACTCCCACATACTTGCGGTAGATTCTACCCACTAACAAGACCTCCTGATTCATGTTTTGCCTGGCCTTGGATATTGGTATCATGCTATTTTTTTATAACTAGCAGATAAATGCGGTTGTTCTATATCTTACCTTTTCTCTCTGGCTAATTTCAATCAGCATGATCCTCTCCATGTCCATCCATTTATAAGCAAATTTCATAACCTCATTTTTCCTAAGAACTGCACAGTATTCCATTGTGTAGATGTACCAAATTTTCTTTATCCAGTCATTTTTTTTTCAGGTGCTGATTGTTTCCAGATTGTGAACAGTGTGCTATGAACATAGAAGTATATATGGTGTTTCTGCTGTGTGCTTTTGGCCTCCCAAGGTACATTCCCAGGAATGGTATGACTGGGTCAAATAGGAGCTCAATTTCTAGTTTTTGGAGGAATGTCCATATGTTTTCCAAAAAGGCTGTACCAGTCGACATTTCCACCAACAATGGATGAGAATTCCTTTCTCCCCATATCCATGCTAACACTGGTTGCTCTTTCTCTTTTCGATATGTACCAGTCTCTGTGGTGTGAGATGATACCTCAATGTTGTCTTGATTTGCATCTCTCTAAGGATTAGTGATGAGTATTTTTTTCATATATCTTTGGCCATTCGAATTTCTTCTTTGTTGAAGTTTCTGTTCATTTCTTCTCCCCATTTTTTGATGGGGTTGGCTGTTTTCTTCTTGTAAAGTTCTACCAGTGCCTGATATATCCTGGGTATTAATCCTTATCAGATAGGTATTGGGTGAATATTCTTTCCCACTCTGCCTCCACTCACTTTAAAGATTTCATATGGCCACAGGAAAACAACATGTTTAACTTTCTCTGAAACTACTAGAAAATAATCTCACCTAACTTATTTACCTTCCTTTATTCAAAGGTACTTGCTATCACCTTCTAAGTCTTCTATTCAACAGTTGAAATTTTTCTGGTCTTTTCATTATGATACCTATTACATGGCGCTCATGATTGATTCATGCAACATGGTTAAGAATTTCTAACATTGATCCAGACCCTGGTGAGGCTCTGGATGCCACAGCAACTCAGTATTCATTGACCATTATTATGTGTTTGTTTCTTTCTCCTTTGGGTGCACTCGATTGTGTCATCATCTCATTGAAAATAATTTGTGTGCAGCCATAGAAAGACAATGGAATGCAGTTAAGATGGTGATATTGTCACAAAAAATATGTTTACCTTTAACTGGATTTGTAGTAATTAAGATTTTCTGGGATTTTTTCATAAAGAAATGATTAGCCACAAGTTTTCCCTCTGTTAATATCTAATTTTTTAACTCAGTATGAAAGTTACATGTTCTCTAAAATGTTACATATTTGATTTATCAAAAATTTGTCACATTTTTATTTTTAAAAATCCAGCATTTTAGCTTTTATTCATATTTTTATGCCTCCAAAGTTTTCTTTATTTATTCATCATATTAATATGCCTTAATCTCTGCAAAGTGCTAATACAAAATTTTCAAGCACACTTGTTTCCAGGCTGAGAACATTGGGGTCCAGTATTTCTGGAAGCCCTGGCAGTCATACCCACATCGCACAACCGCCACCATGTAAGCTCATCTATCAGTCCGTCTCTACAGACTCATGATTCAATCTTGGAAGAGATACACACAAAGCTGCAAAAATTCACGTACAGTAGCCTCCTGGCCGAAAACTCTGGGATACCCTTGGGAGGGAAGCCTGAGTCCCTGGAAGCCACACCCACAGATGTAATCATGCCAATGGTCCAACTTCACTGCTTCATGACTGATTTGTCAGAAGAGCCAAACTGATCAAAATCCCAGGAACATTGGTTTTCAGGCTGAAAACTTGGGGTTTTCTAGGAGTGGGTATCAGCAGTCACCCCTCACCGTACACCCCGTGCCCCCATCCATTTTCAGAATCCCTGGCAGCCACACACATCCCACAACCACCATGTAAATTCATGTCCCAGTTACACATCCTGGAATTTCTGGAGCACAAAGTCACATCACGCAAAACCTACAAATTCTACCATACTGACAGCCCAATAGGAGTACAACCAATTAGATGTGAAAGTAACATAGAAGCCAACTACACTCAATAAGCAATAACACAGAAGGCTCAACGAGCAATGAACAGCTTGGAAAACCTTTAGACAAGAACTTAATGACCCCATGGTGAGATAACAATTTTCACAAATTTTCTTTTTACAGAAGTATTTTTTGATAACTGCATTTGCCATTTAGTTGTAACAAGCATTATAAAATAAATTATTTTGTGCCTGCTAAGGAGACAGGCTTGGAGGAAGATAGTAGGGGAAAATGAGAACAATGATGGTGGGAAGGTGACACTAGCAGTGAGACTGGTGTTGGAATATTGAATGCCTATAACAACTTATTATGAACAACTCTGTACACCAAAGTATTTACTTATTCATTTATTTTTTGCTTTTTGGGTCACACCCAGCAATGCTCCTGGTTCTGCACTCAGGAATTACTCCTGGCACTGCTTGGGGACCCGATGGGATGCTGGGGATCAAATCTGGGTTGGCTTCATGCAAGACAAAAGCCCTCCCCACTGTGCTATCACTCCAGCCCCAACCATAATGTTTAAATAAAGAGAAAACATTATAAATAAAAAAGATCAAAATCATATCTCTATGGCTCATTGCTAAAGACTTTCTCCTAGTAATCTTTTAGAGTAATTTCCAATCAGAAGCTCAGAAGCCTACCTATATCGTTAAACATTGAGGTATCAAAACTACTCATGTTTGAAACTTGATTTTCGACTTGATCAAACTCAATCTTTAGATCATACTCACTGTTTTGTAAACTAAATGTGACATGTATATCTAGAAATAACACTGCCTCCCAGCGATTACTACTTGTTTTTAAACGTCTATGTCACCGGTAGAAGTGATGTTCTTCAGTCTACACTAGATTTGCCTACTTGTGAAATACACATATTCTCCCCCCACTTTAAATTATCAAGTATTTATACTTTTGTAAAATTCCAGGACTTGCTACCAATGTTGTCCAATGCCAGTATAAACTTACACCTGAAACTGATTTTGCACGACTGATTGTAACTTATAGGAACATAAGTTTACTTTTAAAGTCACATAAAATCAAGTAGAAAGTGACTGGCTGGCTTCTAAAGTCAAACAGTGTCAGCGAACCATTCCAGCATCTATATAAAACATAATTTATGTCCTTGGGCAACCTGATGCTTGCTCAGTCTTGCTTTCTTCTTCTTTACAGGTAAAATGCCTTTTAAATTCCTATTAATATTCAAGATGATCTTAAAAAAGAGAGTTAATCGTAATCAAATCTTCTTGAACTCAGACACTTAGTTTATTCATCTATATATTCTTAGAAAATGGATGAGTACATAGAATTATTTTTTAAAAAATAATTGTTGGGTAAATACATAGCATATAGCAGATGTCAATAAAGATATGTGTAATGTCACCTCCTTGTCTGCCTTAAACCTGATGCTTCTTGATGAAGTTGATACTGTACACATTGAAGAGCATTGTCCTTCATAGGGAAAGTGGAAGTAAAATAAATGTTGGCTTGTTCTCTTTCTCCTTTTAACAGACCAGCAACAGGACCAATGCTAAGCCTTCCTTAGATCTTTCTTCAGTCAAAACAGAAAACCTGGTCTTTTTTGTTGTCCTGGGTGTACTTAGCAAACCCTCACTTATTCTGGGCTTTACTGTGTGAGAAGCATCATAGGTAGAAGGCGCCTATCTCCTCTCTCTGAAACTCTCTTCCACCCTTTTTGTTTTCTTAAATAACTTACCACACTAGGTTCTTCAGAAGTCACCCCCTTCTTCTCATTTTAGGGGATTATTTATGATTGAATTCTCAGAATTTATTTTCTTAGAGATACCTATATTTTTTGATTCACCTCTTCTTTTAAGTGTTTGAATACAGGCTCATGTTTGATGTGACTATTTTGAAACTACTTTACTGAAGGAGTGAACACATCAGACTGCACCCTGCATATATTCTTCCTTTGATTTGCTGCCAATGCTCACACATAAAAATCAGCTCTGCAAATTTTTTTGCAACAATGTTCAAAGAACCAATCCCTACAGATACTTCCATCACCTTTTAGAAAATGCATCTTTTAGTGAGAAAAGTCAATAATATATCTAGTATCTAGTCTTCTATTTTAAATATAACAAAACTTACAAAAGACTTAAATATATAAGCATCAATATATTTATGTTCTTCTTAGTTCTACTCCTGTATTCCTGTTTTTGGTTGCCTTTTGACCAGTTGGCTAGACTAATGAGTTAACTCTTACAACATGAGTTACTAATGGTCTGTCTTCTTTTTTCCTTTGCTTTTTTCATTCTGAGACTTATGATGGTTTCCCCACAGCTGACTGCTGTCCTGAGTGCCTATTAGTGTCTGACCATTGTAAGTGGGAAGTATTAGTGTGCCTTTTCAGTCATCTCAGCCTAGATCTGTGTGACTTCCACTTGGAACCTGCTGGAGAGAATTCAACACAGGGACCCAGTTAAGAGGACTGAGAATGGACTTGAATGTTTGAGGAAACATGAAACCCTAGACATTCACAAAAAAGATAAGGCATCTCCACCAAGAAACTGCATGAATTTTATTTCAGTTACCACAAAGTGCTCTTCAGCGTCAGGCTTCTTAAAATCAGGGGTTGAGGACCCCTGATGTGGAGGTTATGAAAAATTGGGACAACAGTCAGAGACTTCTGATCATGTAACAAGCAAGCATTAATTAAAAAATCAACTATACTGAACACAGGTGTTTCTGGCAGGTCTCACTAGTGTGGTATTGGCATTTCTCAGGCAAGAAGGGTTTAGGACTGGAAAATTAAAGAAGTATTGATTCAGGAAACCTAATTGTACTCTTTCTGCTTTTTAGTCTCTCTCTCCTCTCTCTCTCTCTCTCTCTGCAATGATTCATATAATTTTTTCTTCCTTCCTTTTTTAAAACAGAATACATCTAAAATTTTTTGGTGCAGGTATCTATTCCCTTCCCAAGCTTTGGATTTATTTCACACATGCCTGATTTATTAAGGACTCTTGTTTGCCATTTGTACCACATTTAGAGGATCTGGTATAGCAATGAGAGATCAAAAGGCTTGAATTATTTACCATATCTCACCACCTTCTTTTTCATAAAGTAAAGCTCACATCACAAAAACACATATTAGAGCTGTCTCAGGATGTCTGAGGAGACCACCAACTACTCCCATGAGTTTTCTCATAAACATAGTACCAGGTATTTTTATAATTATTCCTTCAAGAATGAATATTGGTTCTACTTCATCTTCCAGAGCAATTGGATTAGCCTGCGATGAACTGTGATTTGGAACCAGTCACGATGGTTTGTGTTTATTCACATAGTACTGGCCTAGTTAAACACTGAATCTCAGCCTTCACCAGTAAAATGTAGACAACAGATCAGCTTCCTAGTTTTACGTAGAAGATCTGAAAGCAAGCATATTGACACCTGATATGAATTTTTCTGACTTTCCCTTTGAACTGTTTTTGTCTTCTGAATACCTCCATTTTTCTATGTTTGAGTACTTTCTGTCTTCCAAATTTTCCTTGTTTTTTTTTTTAAGGGAAACAAGTAATATTTTTTGTCTTCCTTTTATTTTCTTTTTTTCTCTTTTTTTCTTTGCTTTTTGGGTCACACCTGGCAATGCTCAGGAATTATTCTTGGCTCTGCACTCAGGAATTACTCCTGGCAATGCTCAGGGGACCATATGGAATGCTGGGGATCGAACCCAGGTTGACCGCGTGCAAGGCAAATGCCATACCTGCTGGACTACTGCTCCAGCCCTTCCTTTTATTTTATATTTTTTTAAAAAATTATTATACCACCGTGAGATACACCACTACAGAGATGTTCATATTTGAGTTTCAGTCATACAGTATTCAAGTATTCTTGTGTTTCAGTACAGTGTTCCAGTATTTCAGTCATACAGTGTTCCCATATATTCAATAGCTGTCCTTTTCCCTTTGGCTAATTTCACTCAGCATGATCCTCCCATGTCCATCCATTTATAGGCCTGAAACTAGAAGACCTGGAATATCTGAATAAGCCTATCACCATCGAGGACACAATCAATGATTAAAAGTCTACACAAACACAAAAGCCCACGTCGGATTGATTCTCTAGTGAATTCTTCCAAACCTTTAAGGAGGACTTACTGCCAGTCCTTTACAAGCTCTTCCAGGAAACAGAAGACAGAAATACTCCCAAATAGCTTTTACAAAGCATATATCTCTCTGGTACCCAAAGCAGGCAGAGGCATCACAAAAGCGGAAACTACAGACCAACCCCCTGATGAACACAGATGCTAAGATCTTCATCAAAATACTAGCAAACAGAATCCAAAGACTCATAAAAAAAGATCATACATCATGACCAAGTAGGATTTATGCCAGGAATGCAAGGATGGTTCAACATTCGCAACTCAATCAACATAATACATCACATAAATAAGAGAAAAAAATAAAAACCATACGATAATATCAATAGATGCAGAGAACAGAGAACGCATCTGTCAAGATCCAACACCCATTCATGATAAAAAATCTCCATAAAATGGGAATTGAAGGAACCTTCCTCAATATAGTAAAAGCCATCTACCAAAAGCACACAGCATGCATTGTTCTCAATGGGAAAAAAACTTAAAAGCCTTCCCACTATAATAGGGAAAAAAGGTTGCCCACTGTCACCACTTCTATTCAATATAGTACTGGAATTACTTGCCATTGCAATCAGGAAGAAAAGGACATTAAGGGCATCCAGATAGGCAAAGAAGTCAAGCTCTCATATTTGCAGATGACATGATATTATATCTAGGGAACCCTAAACTCTCTACCAAAAGTTCATAGAAACAATAGATTCCTAAAGTAGAGTGGCAGGGTAAAAAATCCATTAACCCATTTTGGGTAAATGGCATTAAAAACAACCATTAACCCAAAAGTTAATGGCTTTCCTATATACAAATAGCAAAAGAAAAGAAAATTAAGAAAATGATATTATTCACAAATGTGCCACAGAAAATCAAATAGCTAGGAATTTGTTAATTAAGAATGTAAAATAGCTGTAAAAAATTACAAAGCACTATCACTATTTTCCCTTCCTGTTGATCATCTATTTGCTAGAGAGGGCACCAGTAATATCTCCATATGTCCTGTCTCATGCTAGTAGAACCCAAAGGCATCCGCTTGCTCCAGGAACATAAAGAGCCTCAAACCATTATGGGAATGACCTAATATAATTGTTACTGTTATTTGGCATATCAAATCCGACACAAACAGCTTGCCAGGCTTGCCGTGCAGATGGCATACTCTTGTAGTCACCTCTAAATAAAGCACCTCTAGCGGCCGCGAGCCGGGCTATAATAGTATGATCTGCTGGGTGGAGTTGTGACGAGAAAAGAAGTCGGATGTGGAAAGCGGCGGCCTCCATGGAGTGGGGGGTCGTCTGGCTTGTTGTGAGGCTCTGCTGGGGTGGCAGGCCAGGGCTTGAACCCGCCTTGCCTCGCGGGTGCCTCAAGAGCAGCTGGGCACAGGGAGAGCAAGTAGCAGCTCTGCCCCCATGTCTGAGAGTCTCTGGTTCAGCATACCTGGGCCGGATTGAAAAAAAAAACTAAGAAATAAAAGAGGACACAAGGAAATGGAGACATATTCCTATTCACGGGTTGGGGAGAATTCACACTGTCACTGTCTGTCACTATCTTCCCGTTCATCATCGATTTGCTCGGCGGGCACCAGTAACATCTCCATATGTCCTACCTCATGGTAGTAGAGCCCAAGGGTATCTGCTTGCTCCAGGAACATAAACAGCCTCAAACCATTCCATCAGGTCATGGGAATGAGGTCTATAATTGTTCCTGGCATTTGACATATCAAATATGACAAGGGTAGCTTGCCAGGCTCTGCCATTGGGAGAATTCACATTGTCAAAATGGTAATACTTCCCTAGAGTTTTATAGAGGTCCAATGCCATCCCTATAAGGATACCCATGACATCAAAGAATTGACCAAACACTCCTGAAATTTGGCTATGTCCAAATTTCAGGAGTGTTTGATCAATTTCCCATGGAGAACTAAAAGCAATCCTTGGGAAAAAGAAGATGGGAGGCATCACCTTTCCCAACTTTAAACTGTACTACAAAGTGTTAGTAATTAAAACAGCATGGTATTGGAGTAAAAACCGACCCCTGGACCTGTGGAATAGAATTGAGTATCCTGACACCCTTCCTCAAAAGCATTATCATCTAATCTTTCATAAAGGAACAAAAAGTGAAAAATGGAACAAGGAAAACCTCTTCAACAAGAGGTGCAGGGAAAACTGAGAAGCTACTTATAAAAATGAACTTAGACCTCTAACACCATTCACAAAAGTCAGATCAAAATGGATTAAAGATATCAATATCAGAGTATCCATAAAGTACATCAAAGAAAATATAGGAAAAATCCTCCACGACTTTGAAACTAAAGGCATCTTTAAAGATGAAACACCACTACAAAAGCAATTGGAAACAAAATATAAACATATGGGACAACATGAAACTAAAAAGCTTCTGCACCTCAAAAAAATGGTGACCAAGATACAAAGACAGTCCACAGAGTGGGAAAGAATATTCACCCAATACCCATCTGATAAGGGGTTAATATCCAGGATATATCAGGACTGCTACCAGAAGAAAACAGTCAACCCCATCAAAAAATAAGGAGAAGAAATGAACAGAAACTTCACTTGATCACTTGAATCCCGTTATTCATCGATTTGCTTGAGCGGGCACCAATGAAATTTCCATTGGACCCTATCACGTGCCAATGTAGCCCAATGGCATCTGGTTGATTCAGGAATATGAAGAGACTCAAACTGTTCCTTCCAGGATCTTGACAAGGATGTCTGACTATCTTGTAGGTGGGTGACCACATGATCTTTTGACATCTCGTGGGATCCAGTCGGTAACAGCTCTAGTCCAGCGGTTGTCTCCAAATCGCATTACATGTCCAGCTCATCTGATTTTCGATGCCTTGGCAAATGAGACAGCGTCCCTGATTCTGGAATAGCGACAGAGGTCAGAACTCCAGATTCCTTCTCTCACTTGAGTGAGGCATGATATTCCAAGCATAGCTCTTTCGATTCCTCTCTGGGAGACCCGAATAGCATTCTCATCCTGCTTTCGTAGGGCCCAGGTCTCTGAGGTGTATGCTAATGCAGGGAGAATGGTGGAGTTGAAGAGATGTGCCTGGAGCCGGAGGTTCTTTGTCCTTTTAGTTATTTCTTTGATGCCTTTGAAGGCATTCCATGCCGCTCTCTTCCTCCTGTGCAGCTCAGGTTTTTAGGTCGTTCATCATGTTGACTTCTCAACCTAGGTACACAAAACTGCTGCATTCAGAGATGTGTGTTCCATTGAGAATGAGTGGGGCCTCTGGAACTAGTTCATTTTTCATAAACATAGTTTTCTTTACATTCAGCTGTAGACCTATATTTCCACATTCTCGGCCAGCATTTGTGCCACTTAGCTAATGTTTGGTGTTATTAGAACGATGTCATCAGCAAGCGAAGGTGGTGTAGTTGCCGACCATCTATCTTCACTCCCATTCATTCCCATTCTAATTGTCGCATGATGTTTTCGAGGGTGGCACTGAAGAGTTTTGGTGAAATGGTATCACCCTGTCTAACCCCTCTTTTGACATCAATGATCACTTCCTTGTAGAATGGTGAGATCCTGGTGGTGAATCCATAATACAGCTCACGAAGGATCTTGATGTATTGGGTTTTGAACACCCTGTTTGGCTAGGGATTTGATGACTGCTTCAGTCTCCACAGAATCAAAGGCTTTCTGTAAATCAATGAACGTGAGACAGAGCGGCATCTTGTACTCCCTACAAACCTCAATGAGCTTGGTTACTCTGTGGATATGGTCGATTGTGCTGAATCCTTTCCGGAAGCCAGCTTGCTCACATGGTTGTCCTTCATCTAGTGTTCTGCCAATCCTTTTCAGAATGACTTGTTCAGGATGACAGGAAGATGCAGCAGAAGCTGGGAAAGCATTCGCACCGCCTGCCTGTCCTTTGCCATCTATAAAACCAAGATGACTGCCCTCCGACGCCTTGATGGATCTATAACAACTTCCAGAAAGGCAATGGAGAAGATTATCCATGACTTCTACTCAGATCTCTTTGATAGCCACATCCACCTGCCCACATACCAAATTCCACAGGATGGATATGTCAGTCCCAACATTCTCCCTTCTGAAATCTGACATGCCATCTCGTTGGTAAAGAAGGGGAACAGCACCAGGCCCAGACAAAAGTCAGACCCGAACACCTGAAGAATCTGCCATCGGTACTCATCAATATACTAGCTCGGCTCTTCACATGCTACCTGTCCGAATGCAAGGTACCCCCAATGGAAAACCAGCAGGACAATTCTACTGTTCAAGAAGGGAGACATTCACGACATCGGCAACTATAGCCCCATCTGCCTGTTGTCCGTCATCTACAAGCTGTTTACACAAAAACGTCAACAAAGAAGAAATTTGAATGGCCAAAAGGCATATGAAAAAATACTCATCATCACTAATCGTTGAGAGATGCAAAATCAAAACAACAGTGAGGTATCATCTCACACCACAGATATTGGCACATATCCAAAAGAGCAAGGACAGCAAATGCTGGCGTGGATGTGGGGAGAAAGGGGACTCTCATCCATTGTTAGTGGAAATGTCTACTGGCACATCCTTTTTGGGAAAACATTATGGACATTCCTCCAAAGACTAGACATTGAGCTCCCATTTGACCCAGTCATACCACTCCTGGGAGGCCCAAAACACACAATGGAAACACCATCTGCACTTCAATATTTATAGAAGCACTATTCACAATAGCCATAATCTGTAAACAATCAGAATACCTTGAATAGACAACTGGATAAAGAAACTTTTGCTACATCTATCCAATGGAATACTATGAAGCTGTGAGGAAAAAACAATTTTCCATTTTCATTAATTTCTCAAACCACTTCATTGAAGTTTGAATACAAGCCTACTTACCTTCTCTTTCCAAATGAAATCTGGCTAGATTATTGTTTACCACTGGCATGTTTCAATCCAAAAAACTTCTAGAACATATTTCTGGGACCTGAAGAAATGTGATGATTCTCAACCTTAGTCTCAGGCTTCCTTTGTGGAATCCTGAACTTGTGCTTCTTTGTAGCTCTCTCCTGGTTAAGACCAGAGATTACTGGAGTATTTCTGGTGACTAAACGGATTCTGATACTTCTTCAAATCTGCCTCCTATAGCTCTCCTATAGATAACTTTGGAAAACCTTAACAATATAAATCCCAGTTTCTAATAATTAACGTGCTGTGGCAATCATTTAAGTATGTTTTTCCTATTAAGAAAGTGTCTTTAGATAGTCCAGTGGATAGGGCATTTGCCTTGCATGGGGTCGACCCAGGTTCGATCCCTGATATCCCACAAGGTCCCTGGAGCATAGCCAGGAGTAATTCCTGAGTGCAGAGCCAGGAGTAACCCCTGGGCATTGCCAGGTGTGACCCAGAAAGCAAAAAAAAAGTGTGTTTAGAGGCCTGAATTTTTTTTACTTGACTGTTCCTGAAAATTGTCATCTATATCAACTTTTAAATCCTGATACACTATTATACACTTCACTTGTCTCACTTGTTTTCCCATTGTTCATCAATTTGCTCGGCGGGCACCAGTAACATCTCCATACATCCCTGTTGGGTGCTAGTGTAGTCAAGGGCATCTGCTCATTCCAGGAACACAAAAAGCCTCAAACCATTCTTTCAGGTCATGGGAATGAGGTCTATAATTGTTGCCTTGCATGGGGTCAACCCAGGTTTGATCCCAGACATCCTGACTGTTTTGGGCATGTCAAATATGACACGGGTAGCTTGCCAACCTCTGCTGCGTGGGTGAGATACTCTCAGTAGTAGGTAAGCTCTCCAGTTTCTGCATTTACTGATGAACTGCACGGATGTGCAGTTCATCATTACACATATATAATAAATTTCTTTTATTATGTGGATACTGGTATTTGGCATATCAAATACGACACGGGTAGCTTGCCAGGCTCTGCCGTGCAGGGTAGCATACTCTTGCAGTCATCTCAAAATCCAGCATTTATTGATGAACTGCGCGACTGCAAGCAGCCATGCGAGCTGGGCCATGCTACCCGCATGGCAGAGCCTGGCAAGCTACCCGTGTCGTATTTGATATGCCAAACTACCAGTAACAGTTATAGACCTCATTCCCATGATCTGATGGAATGGTTTGAGGCTCTTTATGTTCCTGGAGCAAGCAGGTGCCCTTGGGCTCTACCTGCATGAGACAGGTCATATGGAGATGTTACTGGTGCCCGCTCGAGCAAATCGATGATGAACGGGAAGACAGTGATACAGTGATATGTGGATACTATGAATATAGACTATTCTACTAGTCAAGTGATATTGCAGTAATATTTATATTAACACGTTTTTGTTCTATTTTTTGAGAAAGTCTTTTATGCTGATTATTTCCACACAGTATACTTCATGCAGTCTGAATCACTAGGCTTTTAAGTATTTGCATGTGACGTCTCAGATCTTCATCCCCCCATTTTTTTTTTTATTGAATCACCATGAGATATAAAGTTATTTATGACTGGGTTTCAACATACAATGTTCCAACACCTCTTCCTTCACTAGTACACATTTCCTGCCACCAATGTCCCCAGTTTCCCTCCGAATCACCCCTCAGCCTGCCTCTATGGTAGACCCTCCACACACACACACACACACACACACACACACACCTTTATTTTTAGGCATTGCAATACAGGTACTGAAAGGGTATGATGCATATCACATTACTCCTTTCAGCACTTAGTTCTCGTCCAGAGTGATTATTTCCAACTAACATTGTTGTAGTGATCAGACCCTTCATTTTTATAATATCATTCAACATTTCATGATTTCCACCCCATGATTAATAAGTAGGAAAACAAGAGAATGGTTCTCTCTGCAGAAGAGATGTAAGAAGTGAGTACTGAGATGCTTTGGCCAAGCTGCATTATATCTGACCCAAACCCAGAAGCCCTCCCTTAAAGAGAGAGAGAGAGAGAGAGAGAGAGAGAAGGAGATTTTCAACTGTGTTGACAGTGATTATCCAGGTTTCTGGAAAATTAAAGCCTGACCCCAACAGACACTTCTGTTTTGTTTCCTTTTAGACAGCCAAGAGTATGAGATAATAATTCCAAGCATCTCAAATACTAAGAGATGCCAAGCCTGATGCATCATTTCCTATTCCGTGAGCTTGGGCAGGATGCTTAGTTCATAAACATGTTTAGGGACTCTAAGGGACAAAAAAAAAACTACTCACATTTTTACTAAATATTTAATGAGATTGTTTGCAAAGATCTATCATATTTCCCAAGATCCTTCAATTCCACCATGTCTATTCAGTTTGGTGTCACATCTCTTAAACTCTTAGAGGAAACCATCATTTCTTTAATAGTTATATAGCATACAGTCTTCTCAGTTAGGGTTTCATAGTTTGTTGGTTTTATCCGTATTTAACCATTTTTTGAGAGCTTACTATGGTGACTGGGATCCTATATAGTGATTTATTCTTTCAAATCATTCACAATATATTTAGAGATTATTGAAAATGGTATTTATAATAGGACCATGAGAGGAATACAAATTTCTATGAAGTATCCAGTGCACTATTCTTTCTGGCACAATATGTTTTTCTAGAATGTATAAATATAAATGTATTCAAAAATTAACCTAGATTATTCCATTCACTGCAGGGCCCTGTTGACCTTCCTGTCACCAATACCAGCATATTATACAGACATACATTTAAAAAAGCTAACCTTTGTCTTATGTTAAAATTATGGGGACTGCTATTGTACTGGGCTTTCAATGTTTCAAGTGCATGTAGCGATTATGATGTTAAAATAAGATAAAATCCTGATGGGAAAGGAAATTAAAGCATTTGTGATGCAAGAACAGAGAACAGGGAGGGAGGAAGCCACTTCCTTGGGCTGAGGGATGGGCAAGGCTGACAGATTTAGACTGATTAGAGAAGAGATAAATGCCTAACTAGCCACTAAAAAGATGATGATGGATGGACAGATGGATAGATATAGGCAGTCAGATGGACAGATATATAGGCAGTCAAGAGACATATAGGCAGATATGTAGGTAGAACTCATTGGCAGGAAAGGATTGTAGAGAGTACCCAAGTCAGCAGGAAAGAATGCATGGAATGAACTGGGCGTCTGGGCAGACTTGGGGAAGGATAGAAGAGAATTGCTGTCTGCCAAAATTATGCTCTTTATCATGAAGTAATAGAGTTGATAACAAAGACAGCCGAAGCTCAAAAGAGAAGCTTGATAAATCACAAAGTATTTCTCACTAAACTATCTTATGTTCATTGTTGCACGCAAAACCCTTCTTGAGAAATTAGTTTCTTTCTCCAATGAAATACTTTGTGAGAAGCTAGGCAGCCACTATTGGAGAGAGCCTTTACATTTTCCTCCATTCCAGTGTTCCCACTTTCAAGCAAGAGTTCATAGAGTCAGGCAATTCAGGAGCAGAGTGGAGGCCTGATGTGTGGGAGCCTGAGTTTGGCCCATGACACCCTGGCCCCCGAGCACCTGCAGGTGTCATCCTAGAGGCTGCTGAGTACCACGGTGCTGAGCACTGCAGCAACCAGGTTCAGCAATACTGGGGATGAGCCCAATTCACAAAAGATTTATCACAGTATTATTTGCCTTACTGAGTTATTAGAACTTTAATTAAAAAAAAACCCACCTAACTAAAATGTCAACATGAGATCCATTTTAACTTTAAAGTCCAGATAACATTGAAAGTGAAATCCAGATACAGTGCAAATATAATGAAAAATGGTTGGGAAAGATACTATACAAAGACCGAGCCTACAAAAACTAGCACAACTATACAAAAAATTAAGACAAAGTAGGGGCCATGGAGACAGTACAGTAAGGCGCTTGCCTTGCATGTGGCTGACCTGGATTCAATCTCTAGCACCTTGTATGGTCCACTGAGCACTACCAGGAGTAATCCCTGAGTACAAAGCAAGGGGGTGAGTTTTGAGTACCACCATTTGTGGGCCCAAGAGGTTAATTTAAACATGAACAAAAACCTTGGTTCTAGTTGTCTATCGCTGAGTCATGCCAAACTAATGACTTCAAACAGCAGCTCTCATGAGTCTGACCTGTGGGCGGGACTCAGTGGACAGCACTTCCCTGAATTGTACAGTCACAGCTGAGAGCCATGAGCTAGAGTCAGCAGCTCTACCTGGACACTGGCATCTCCCCCATCCCATGCTCAGGGGGCCACCCCAGCATTGCCCAGGAGCTGCCTGGGTCCCATCCCAAGAGAAAGCAGGGAGCTGTTGGCCATGAGAAAGCTGTATCTGCTTGATATGAGATGGTGGAGAAGTCCAGAGCCCCCTGCCCACTACACCTGGAGGGAGCTGCTAAGGCTGTAGAAGCACAGTTGAGACACATGAGATGGGTCTGCTTTGAGCAGCAGACACAGTCCACCAGAGCCACAGGTCCCTGCATGCCCACACCATTTCCCATAGTTACGGACATAGGCATAGCTACAGAGCCGCCAGGGTAGTCAAGATGTTGAAGCTGAGAGAAAGCAGAACATTGAGCCTGCCACAGGGCAACTGGTCCTACAAGAGGGCAGCAAGGGCAGGCACACCATGTCTGGAACAGAGTGGAGGCTGCATTACCTCAGAAACCATTCTTCCCGACTGTTCTCAGAACAACACAAAGATGGGAGCAGATGTAAGGAGCTTAGGCCAGCATGCACTGGTGAGGGGGCCTGAGCGACAGTTGCAGACAGACTCAAGAACAGCACACACCAAAATGACCAGGAGAAATCTGGAAATCCAGCTGTGCTTTCTAGAGTAGGGCTGTGCTTTCTAGAGTAGGACTGTGCTTTCTAGTGTACAACTATACAAAAATTAAGACAAAGTAGGGGCCAGGGAGACAGTACAGTAAGGCGCTTGCCTTGCATGTGGCTGACCTGGATTCAATCCCTACATGCTCTGTTCCTGCTGGAAACAGTCTTTGAAATATCACCTGAGATACACAAGCATCAAAAGATCACCCACATGTGATCTTAGCTCTCAGTGCTTTATACGTCACGTCAACAAAATTGGAATTAAGAAGAGTTTTTATATTCTATTGGTCAAGAGAGTCTCACAGGCAGTTCCAGTTGTTCTCAGGGTAGCGTGACACATGCAACTTCCCTGTGACAGAAATGTCAAGGATACACTGTGAGAACTTGTTATGGGCGATAGGTGGCTGCTTATGCTATTTTGAAAAATCCATCTGCCAACAGATATTTCTCATGCCCTTCACAATATGACAAATAAACCCCCCAGATTGAAAAGGGGCTCAGTGATATTCTTTACTACTCATAAATACACCTGAAGAAGATTCCAAGACACCACTTCCAGCCACTGCATGGCCAACACTGAAAGCCAAGTTTGGGGAGCTGCTTCACTCATAACAAAAATTCTCCAGACAACTTTTATGTCTGTGAGCAAGAGAGTGGACACAAGAAACACTACTCACCATCAGACAGCAGTGAACTAGGGCTGGAGAGCAAGTTCAGGGCTTATGGCACTTGTCCACAGTGAATCCCAGTTTGATTCCACACCACATCAAGCACCTCTGTGAGGACCATACCTGGTGGAGCTTGGGGTTCTAGGCCATGCAGGGAGTGGGTAGGGTGGGGAGGCTGTGCCGGAGGCTGAACCTACAGACATACATCAAGCATGTGTTCTACCACTTGCAACCACCTGCCCACTTCTGTGTGTGTGTGCGTGTGTGGTGTGTGCGTGTGTTTGGGGACCATGCTCAGCAATGATCAGGGCTTACTCCTGGATCTGTGCTCAGAGATCACTTCTGGTAGGGCTGGTGAGACCATATGGAATACAGGAATTAAACCCTAACAGTGGTAAGGCAAATACCCTCCCTGCTGTACCCATTTTTAAGACAAGAAGTGCCATGTTGTCTGTTCTGTCAAAGTCCCTGTTACCTCTGCCATGATCTGAGAATGTGTGGATCCAAATACATTTTCCTGGGTATTTTTTTTTTTTTTATTTTTTGAGTAACAGTGAGAGAGACCATCACAAAATTTTTTCATGATTGCATTTCATTCATAAAATGCCCCTCCACCAATGTACATTTCCCACCACCAATGTCCCCAGTTTCCCTCCAACCCCCCCCCGCCTCTATGGAAGGCACCTTTCTTCTTTCTCCCTCCCCTTTGTGTATTATGGTTTTCAATATAGGTACTAAGAGGTCATTGTGTTTGTTCAGAGCATTCTATTTTTCAAGAAGGTACCGCTGGAGTAGCTACATTTTGCTTTTAACTGGGTGACTTCTTTGGGGTGTTGATGTGACTTTTTGGGTGTTCTAGAAGTACAGGGAGGTAGGTAGAGAGAGACAGATAAAAAGGAGAGAGAGAGAGAAGAAGGCAAAGTACCTTCCATAGAGGTAGGCTGGGGGAGGTGGGAGGGAATCAGGAGACATTGGTTATGGAAAGGTACACCGGTGGAGGGATGGGTGCTGGAACACTGTATGACTAAAATCTATTCATGAACAGTTTTGTAATTCTATTTCTCACAGTGGCATAAAAAATAAAAAAAAAGATTTTCAGTCACAAAACCTGCACCTGAATCTTCATCAAGTTAATATATCAGTGAGAAGATAGAGTAGAGGCCAGATGGCATGGCAGCGATTTTGGATTGTGGGAACAAGTAGCTGCCAGGGAGCTCTGATTGGGCAGGTCCTGAGCAAGCCCAGCCCTTTTCCCCCTCCCGAGGCTCTGCCCCTCTGTTCAGTCTTTAGAGGGCCTGAGATTAGCTGCAGCATCGATTCTTTATAGATTTATTTATGGGTCTCTAAAGCAAGGCCCATAAATGAGCTTGTATGGCTGAGCAGGAGTTAGTTTGTGGGCATGGCTTCCACCTGACTTTTGGTGGTTAATTTCTTAGGAAACTTGGTTCTGAGTTGCTGGAGTCTGGTCAGAGGCACAGTGGTTATTTTGGGGGTATCCAGGAAGCATGAAGGCAACATTAGGTTGCTGACACATTCCACTGGTACGAGTCGAACTACTGGCAGTGCTTCACTCCCTGGGCTTCAGCTCCCGGTGGAGCCAGGGCTGCTCCCTCTCATGGCTTAGGCA
>JAJIBD010014384.1:0-40743 GCA_021461705.1 Cryptotis parvus
TAGCACGTCAGGGCTTACGCCCTTTCACCACACAGCACCTTCGGACCCCAGAGCCCCGCAGACACGGGCGCCAGCCAGAATCCAGCCTGTTTATTGAACTTCTATTCCGGTTTGGTGGCAAACATTTGTTTACATTTATTATCAAAGATTTAGAGTCACAATAAATACAAGTGACAACCCTCCCCTCCCACACACCCACCCAGCAAAAACAAAAACAAAACCCAACCCTCCCAGATACCCTGCACTAGTGTAAATGCCTATTACACTTTTGTTAAGCGTTATAAAACTTATGTCCTTAAAAAGAGCGCCCAGTCCTGTAGACAAACGTGTGCAGCATAAGTTGGTGTCCAGGAAAGGCCCCAGTGAGCGCCAAGTCTGTCCTGTCTCACAGCCCGGTGCTCCAGGGCGCTGGGCCAGTTTCCATCCAGGTTCAAGCTTCTGTGGCAACAGACCCTGGAGCTGTGCACTCACTTGCCATGGTGTGGGGCCCCCGTCACAGGAGACAGGGGACCCAGTGGGTCCTATCTGCCCATGTATATATGCACGGCTGCCCCCAGCAGCTGGAGTTTTGGTTTCTGGTTGCCACGGGAACAGCGAAGTTACAACTGCTGTCTGGGGTAGGAGGCGGGACTACGTCCTTACTGCCCCTGCTCCCGGCTCGGCCCCTCACCCAGAGCCGCTTCCCTAGAGTCCTCTCCTGGAACAGTGCGTCCTGTCACACGGCTGGAGCTGGGGTTCATCACCCGAGTCGCATAGAAAGGGGGAGGACAGGAGGGAAGTTTGAGAAAGGAACTGAAGATTAAGGCATCTCACGCTCCTGCCTTTTCAGAACAGCGAGGTCTGCGCAGCGTAAGTGGTCCCCTGGTGGGGAGCACCCTGAGGGCCCGGAGGGGCGGGCAGAGGTGAGAGGTGGTTCCTGAGCAGGCGAGCAGGCTCCGGGCCTCCACCTGAGCCGAGGCACAGCAGGGCCGCGGTGTACGGGCCGGTCCCTCCCGGCCGGCGAACAGAGAGGCGGAACAGCTCGGGGTAGTACAAGACAGGTGTTTATTTGCCAGGCACACAGAAAAATGCGAGGAATAGAAACGTTTGCATACTCAAAATTTTTTTTGGTGTAAAAAACACACCCTCCCCCTCCCCCCTCCCCGGCTGAAGGTCCAGCCCCCCAGCCTGCCCCGTCCCTGGAATGAAAGCGCCGCTTGCCCCCGTCTGTGCCCGCTGCCCTCAGCCCATCTTGTTCAGGCTTGAAACAAAGATCAAGGAGAAACCCAAGTTCCACACAACCAAAAAAATTAGAACATCCTGCAAAACTAATCTGTTGCGTATCAAAAATGTTCTCTACACAGCGATATGCACACACCGTGAGGGGTTAAACGAGCCTTTATTAGAATGTGGAAGCTGTGGAGGGCTGGTCTGCCAGAGGAGAATGTTAAATTAGCCCCTAACTGCACGAGCAGGAAAACCAGGGCGGGGGGAGCAAGCAGGGGGCCAGCACCTCACCGCCCCCGCACCCTGCGCTCGCCGGCTTCTGCCTTTCCTTCACGGAGGCGATTTTTAGGGACTGGGAGAAAGCAAAAACCACACGTGGAGACCTGATCCTTGGTGAAACGTTTCTGCAGACTCTACAGAGGGTTTAAAAAAAGGAAGAAAGGAACCGGCTGAAGGCGAAGCCTGGCTCAGCTCTAAGGGAAGGTTCTAAACTAGACCCCAACTGAACCCCTGAAATTCAGCTGCCGCCCAACCTGGACACCCCAGGGGTCACAGGTCAGGGAAGCCAAGGATGCTGCCCATCCAAGTAGGAAAAAAGGAAGAAATTTAATGAAACAGACCACAACAACGAGAAACAATGCCCTCCCCGCTCCGACTTCCTGCTCAGGCCTGCAGACACACCCGTCGGCTCGTGCCTCCTCCCGCGGTGGTGCCGGTGGCTTCCAGCATCCCAGGTTCTCTGCTGGTTCTTCTGCCGAGGGGGCCGGGCGCGGTAGGGACCCCTGGTTCCGCAAGATTTACTTTCAACTCCATCATCGTGAGGTGATTAGAAAAAAAAAATCTTTTCCCCCTGAGAGACTGTCATGAAGGCGACAGTCCAGGCTGGGGCTGAGACGGGGGAAGCAAAACAAAACAAAAACTCTGCTCGACGGGGGCCCAGGGCGCCAGCCTCGCCGGGCGGCCCACAGTGTCCGGGGTGGGTGGGTGGAGGCTGGAGCAGAAGCAGCCCCCGAGGTCCGCGTTTCTGCTGGTGTTGGGCAAACCAAAGGCAAAGAAAGGAAGAAAGCCCATGGGGAGCCCCCAGGGACGGTCCTTGTCCCCCTGGAAAGTGACCTGGCCAGAAGCCGGAGAACTTGCTCCCCCTGTCCCGGGCGCAGGGTCTTCCGAGCAAAGGTGACAGGGCCGGGCAGAGGTGGAGGGAGCCAGTGGAGTCAGTGCCGGCTCACGCTACTTCCACGTGGCCGACTGGGGGATGGAGGCGGGGCGGGATCATGTCCAGGAGGTACTCCCGCTGGCGGTCCACGGCTGAGGTGCTCTTGTGCACCGCCAAACTGGGGCTCACGAAGGCCAGGGCCCCGCCTGCAACACAACAAGCACAGGCCCAGCGGGGTCACAGAGGCTCCAGGGCTGCAGGGAACCGTCAGGAAGCAGGCTGGGCTCCCCAGGACCCACGCACGGCCCCCACCTGTGCCCAGCGGTGCCTTCTTCCAGGTGGCAGCGCCCGCCTTGCCGGTGCTCACGGCCCTGTCCGGAATGTCTGCCGGCCCTGCTGACCAGGGCGGTGGCCGAGGCGGCGCTCTGCAGTTTGGGGACTGGCTGAAGGTGTGCAGGACGGCTCTGGGGGCTGCAGCCGAGCCCCGGGACAGCTGGCTGGAGGCCTACAGCAAAACAAGGGTCCAGTTCACTGGGGAAAGGGCAGGCGAGAAGGCCAGACGCTCAGCGCAGCCTCTCCCTCGCCCGCCGACCTCTCCCCACCCACCAGGATCCATAAAGTCCAAAATCAGGAGACCAGAAAGTCGCGCGAAGGGGAAAAGCGTGAGAAAGAGACAGACAGATGTAGGCAGTGTGACAGCTGGAGACTGAGCCGGTGAGCAGGGCCCTGGGCGGGCCGGCAGGTGTGCGGCACCGCGGTTCTGACCTGTAGCACGCCCCGTTACTCCAGTCGCGGGCCTCTCCTGAGCGGAACGCCAACTTCCGCCGCGGTTTTATGACCTACACAGATGGGGGTGGAAAGGAGGTCAGCAGCATCCCTGGGCCGACCTGGGTGGCCCGGAGTGAAAGGGGCCGCGCCGGCTCGGGCGCGGAGATGTGTTCAGCTGATCTCAAGTGCCATCCGAGGACACCCCAAAGTGCCGACGAGAGCAAAGCATTAAAAAACAACAACCAAAAAAAAACACAACGTGATCTCCAACTGGCTTCCCGTCCTGAATTTAACGAGAACATTTCTTCCCAACGCCCCTTTTCATTGTGGCTTTTGGGGAAAGTCCGTTGAGACAAGAAGTACTTTGCCAGCCGGCCGACTGTGGAATGAGAGCTAAAGAAACTGCAAATTAGTGTTTTCCCGCCGAAGGCTGCCATTAAGTGCAATTTGGACGTGCTGGTAGCCACCGGGCAGGCGCTGGCCAAGTGTGGACAGGGAGTTCACCCGCCCACCGGGCTCCTGACTAGAGCCGGGTCTGACCCGGGGGCCCAGCGCAGCTCACCTGCTTCAGCACAGGGTGCGGGGGCAGCAGGCTCGCCCTTGGGCTGCAGGGGGCGCCCTGCTGCAGGAGGCGCTGCTCGATCTCCTGCTCCTGCTGCAGCGCCTTCACGAAGGCGGCCTTCAGGCGGCTGGTGTGCTCCACCTTGAGCGCCTTCTTCTGGTTGGACGCCATGCAGCTCTCGCACATGATGGCGCCGCGCCCTTCTCCTCACGCCAGCGGCATGTGAAGTCTGTCTTGCACTGGGCACACATGTAGGGTTCCCGGGACAGCACCACGGCGGCCGGCACCCCTGCCTGCTGCGGGGATGGGAGCTGGTCAGAGCCTGCCAGCCTGTCCCCGAAGGGTGGGGTGGGCGCTTAAGAGCCACTGGGCAGGCACTGGCTCTGAGGGCTCGTCTCGGGAGCCCCCACATAGCCTGGCATTCAGGGGCCCCACACAGTGACGTCACCTGACCTCCCACACAGCCAGCAGAGCAGCCCATGACAGAGGCCTAGGACGGTGGTTTCAAGCCCCTCCTGTCTGGGACAGCGTCCTGGGTCATGCCGGGGGTCCCGGGCCCTTACCTTGCGTCTCCAGCAGGTTCTGCACCACCTCCTCCCAGGCCCACCAGGTAGATGAACTCGTTGTTGGCGGCACTGGGCAGGAAGTTCATCTCTGGGGGCAGGGGCTTGGGTGGGGGATTTCCAGCAGCGCTCTTCTCCAGCTGTTTGCGTAGTGCCAGCTTGCGGCCGCCTGGCGGCTGGCAGGAGAGACTCAGCAGATGAACTCACGCTGCTGGGGGTGGAGTTGGCCTGGGCAGAGGAGGACGTTGTCCCTTTGAGCGACACTGGGGAGGACTTTCAGGGAAGGAGACACCCAGTCAGCCCATGCTGGGACGGAGGGCCGGGCGCGTAGCACCCTCTTGGGGCACAGCAAGAGCAGACTGAGGAAGGCCGACGGACCTCCAGTGACCACACGCTCAGCCCAGCCGTGCTCCCCTTCCTGGACACCAAAAGAGCTGGCTCCCCTCCCTCTGGGCGATGGGCCTGGTCCCTGGTCCTCCACCGTGAGGGACCCCGGTGGGGGCGCCAGAGCCCAGACGCCTCACCCAGTCTCCCGCCGGAGCTGCCTGGCTTCCTCCCCCTTCCTCCCTCTGCGCAGAGACCTGGAGTCACTCATGGGAGTGGGGGGGTCTCGGTGGGGGTGGGGCCACGACCAAGGCTCTCGGCTCTGCGCACCTGGGGATGTTGACCAGCAGACTGGTGCTGGGGACGCTGGCAACGCGGGATGAGGCCCTGCTGGATGATTCTCTGTCCCTGAATCTGCACACTGGGCACAGCCGCCCGGGCGCCAGCAGCAGCGGAGGCGCCCCGTGCCTGAATGCTGGCGGATGTTGTGGATCTGCTGCGGAGGTGGCAGATGGAAACAGTGAGGGGGCCCGGGGCCAGAGGCTCAAGCTGACCCCAGGCACCGCGCCCTTCTCACCTGAGCCCCCCTGACGAGCGGCGGCATGACCACCTGGGAGCTTGCCTGCGCTCCCAGCTTTGAGGCCACCTGCTGCCCGCCACGGACCAGGGGCGGTGGGATGACGCCGCCGGGCACACGGGCGGAGGAGGTCTGGGAAGAACATCAGAGTGTTAACAGCGCCCGAGCCACTGAGCAGGGCTGCACGGAGCCTGCATCTAACACCTCTCGAAAGGGATCAGACAAGCTTTTCTTCCTTTTTGCTTCTTGGGTCACACTCAGCGATGCTCAGGGGGTTGCTCCTGGCTCTGCACTCAGGAATTACTCCCTGGCCACCCTCAGGGGACCATATGGGATGCTGGGGATCGAACCCGGGTCAGCCACGTGCAAGGCAAATGCCCTACCCGCTGGATTATCACCCTAGCCCCCTGAGAACCACACAGTGACAGGGGACCACCAAGTCCTGGGGCAGGCAAGCACACCCCACCCCTTGTCTCCCAGCCTCTCCCACCAGCAGCACGCCTGCCCTGCTCAAACATGGGCGCTGGGGCCAAAGCCCAGAGGTCCTTAGCTTTCTCCAATGCTGTAATGGGTGCTGACAGAGTGCCCTGTTCCTCACAAGGAATAGGCCACGCACTGGGACACTCACCTGAAGCGATGGCTTGCTGGCAGGAATGTTCTGGGTACCCACAAGCGGGGGAGGGGTAGTCACGGTGCTCCCTGAGGAGCCTGCAGGCTGTGGGCAGAGGGGAGGGTCTCAGTGCCACCAACCCCTGGGGACTGTTGGCCTCACTACATTCAGCAGGCAAAGCCCAGGCAAGGCCTCAGGGCAGCCTCAGGAGTCAGGAGACCATGTCGACCAGAGAATGGACGTGCCACTGCAGGTTCCAAGCACCGATGGAAATATAACACCGTGACAGGTGCCTCGTGGGGTGGGCGAGCCACAACCCAGCCTGTGGGCTCCGTAGTGAGCTGCCTGAGAAGCTGCAGCCCATGCAGAAAGGGCCCCCATGACACAGGCTCAGGGCACAGCTCTCATGCAGAACAAGTGCCCCCCCATTCGCTGCCCTCTCCCGCCTCCCCTGCGGGACCCAGTGGGCTCACACCTTCTGCGTGGGGGTCTCCTTCTGTATCTGACTTTGCCGCAGCTTTTTCAGCAGGACAAGTTTGGCTTTTCTAGCCTCAGCTCCTCCTTCAGCTGCTTGATCATCCTCTCTCGCTCCTCGGGGCTGCTCTTCTGCAAGGAGAGGGGTGAGGGGCAGGGGGTGAGGGAGGCTGGGCACGCAGCCCCCATCCCGTGGCCTACCTACTCACCATCAGTGCCTCGGTGCTGGTGTCCACGGTTTCCTTGGGCAGCCCGTTTACCCCGTGGGCTGGCAGGCTGCTCATTGTCCGAAAAGCACAATCACATACGGGAGGGGCGCCTCCTCTCAGGCCGCCCGTCACTGTGGGGCAAAGACAGGGGTGGCACAGTCCGTCACCTCACCCCGTGCCAGCAGGCCCTGCCCAGCTCTGTAACCCCTCGGCCCGGAGTTACCCGGTGTGTCTGGAGGACACGGCTGGGTCAGTGGCCCATCAAGGCTCCAGCCTGCCAGCCAAGGGACCACACGCCTCCAGTCTAGGGGACCTGACCTGCCCCTGTGGGTACCCACAGCACAGAGGGCCAGGAGGGCTGATGGCATCCGGGTAGCCCCACACAGCTCAGCTCGACACCCCGTGCTCTGGCAGAGCAGGAACCTGAGCCCACACCTCTCCACCAACCGCCTCTCGGACAAGCTCACAGGACACTGAGCCCTGAACAGCTGAGTCTCGGGCTTCAGGCTGCGGGAACTTGGCTTGGACCTCTGCATGGCCAGGATTACAGGAACGGGGATGGATGTCTTCTGCCACCTGCCTGCCCGAACACACCCACAGGGGCCTGAGTGTGCAGAGCATACTGCCTCGGGCCACACCATGCTGGAGGACTCACTTACACTGAGGATGAAGGGCCCCACTCCCTGAGCGCTGACCCCAGCACAGGGTTAAGCACACCCAGGATGGTGCCCACTAGGTGGCGCCATGGCCCAGTAGTTGGCGCTGGTGGGAGAGAGCCAGGGCTGTTCCCGTGGGACCCTGGGCAGGACGGACAGACCTTGATGGACCCATGAGGCTCACACACCTACGGGAAGCAGAGTGAGGGGGCCCAGGACTGGCCCCTCTACCCCCAAATGCAGCAGCCACAGCTCTGCCAGCCGTGACCTGAGGTGACCTGTGTGGCCAGTGCAGAGCAGGACGCTGGAAGGTGCCGGGTCCAGGTGTGCCCAGACCATGCTGAGTCCAGACCCAGGCTGGTCATGGGGTCGCCCACCAAGCCCAAGAGCAGAGCCACACGGGACCCGTGCTGCCCTTCTGCCCTGCTCCCCCCCCGCCCTCCCCCACCCTCACTTCCCAGACTGGCACCGTACAAACCAGCCCAGCTCAGGTTACTGCTAAACAGCGGCCCACGGTCCTCAGACTTTCCTCAGTCTGCCACCCAACACCTCTTTTCCAGGAAAGGAAAAACTCCTCAGTGACGCCCAATTCTGTAGCATCTTAAAGGGAAGAGAGTGGCCCCACCATGTCCCCCACCCCTGGGGAGTCGGAGACGTGCCGACAGACACGGGCTCACCCACTCCAAAGGCCACAACAACAGGCCCCCACAACATGCTCCCGGCCCTTCAGTGTAGGGAAAATAGGACGACTTTGGGAAACACGTGTCTGGAGTTACAGGCTGTACTGAGGCAACTTGTTTGGGGGCTCGACCCTTCTCAGCCAGGATCTGAGATCCCTGGCTGAGGGGGCCACTGACCCCAGCACACCAGGCCCCATCTGTGCCCGAGCAGGATGACAGCCGTCCAAGAAGTGACGTCACCTCCCATCAAGGATCACTCAGCAGCCAGCAGGGAGTGAACTTCCTGTATGCTAATAAGGCCACCCAAAAGTCACATGACAAAGGCATTTCCCTCCCCAGTCACGTGACCCTTCACTGTGCCTTCCACAGTGAAAACCATGGCAACAGCCAGTTCTGACCGGTCTGTGACACGCAGCCTTCATTTTGAGGAGTGAGGTGCTCAGGTGCTGTCAGGAAATGGAGGCGCCCGCAGCAGCACTTCCTGTGCGGCCGCCTGCAGGGACAGGTGGCCGCCTGCAACACGGGGCCACCAGCCCTCTGCCGTCTGAGAAGTGAGGGTACCCTGGGGCTCTAGCAGGCGCACCCTGTGACTGTCAGGGGCCAGGGGCCTGCATGCTGGGCACACTCTGGTCTAGCTGGAAGACTCAGAACCAGTGAGGCCGTCTGCTCATGGAACCTCTAATGTTACGAATCTCGGCAAAAGAGGCTGCCTCTCATACTTGGCCGAAAATCCTGTCAGAGGGGCTGGAGTGACGCACAGCGGGGAGGGCGCTTGCCTTGCAGGGAGGCCGATCCTCGTCTGCAGGGTTCAATCCTCGACATCCCATATTGTACCCTGAGCACCGCCAGGAGTAATTCCTGAGTGCGGAGCCAGGAGTAACCCCTGAGCATCGCCGGGTGTGATCCCCCCAAAAAAAAAAAGCAGAAAGAGAGAGAGAAAGAAAAAGAAAGTAAGAAAGAACGAAAGAAAGAACGAACATGCTGTCAGAGCCTGGAGGGGGCGGTGGCAGGCCGCACCCCGGCACAGGTCAAGGCTGCCCGGGCTGCTCACCAGTCGCTGGTGCGAGGTCAGTATTGAGCGGCTGGGCCCAGGCAGGGGAAAGTCTGGAGGGGACTCAGGAACCCTGACCTTTGGCCAGCCTGGGGAGGAAGCCCATTCCCCCTGCTCCCCCTCCCCCAACACAGGAGCCTTGTGGACAGGGTGGCCTGGGGAACAGGACCTGGCAGTGCTCACCCTGGGGCCCCCACGTGCAATGAGATCACCCAAGGCGGCAGCCGTGCCGGGTAGGACATGAGGCTGGTGTGAGCCTGGCCGACCCACAGGCCAACAGACGGTGACATTCCAAAACGGCAACCCTGTGTGTCCTACAGTGGAAAGGCCGCCAGCCACCGAGCCCATGGGGGCCAGTGCTCACCACTGACCAAGACTTCCTCGCACGAACTGCGACCCCCACCACATATATACCACGTAGAAGGTGGACAAGACCCCCGTCCCCACACCCTTCTAGGGAGCCCCAGCCAAAGCTGGGAATGATCTTTAGAAAGGAGGAGCGAATCCAGATGTCCCAGTTCTTGGGTGAGTCCTGGACCGTGTAGAGTGGCAGGGGGAGCTAAGACCCCCCTTTTCCTTCCCCTTCTCTTCCCAGGCAGAGCAGAGCGCCCCTGGGGGCGGACACGGGCTCACCCACTCCAAAGGCCAGGGGTGCTTATCCCCCCCCCCCCACCCCCGCCCCTGCTGCCCTGCCTTTACGGCCCTCCATGCTCCCCGCCCCCGGGGCATGTGGGGGACACACAGACGGCCACATGGGCCCCCAGCTCCTGACACTCGGTGGTGCCTGAAGACAAAAGGCTCGAGCTTGCTTGGGGCCACCGAGAGGGAATGAGGGAGCAGCTGGGCGGGTGCCTGAGCCCACTCGGGCTCCCAGGGGCCGGGTCTTTGGCCTGAGCAGGCGCCCTCTGCCACAGCTGGACAGCGGGAGAGGCGGGAGCAGCTGGCCGGGTTCCAGCCCCTCCAGCTCGAGGCCTCCAGGCAGTTGAAGGGGCCTCAGCAGCATCCGTGGGTGGGCCGGGCCTCCCAAGGCAGCTGGGGGTCTTTCCCCTACACCCAGGAGGCCCAGAAGACTGAGTGTGGGAGCAGCTGTAGGCCACAAGCTACACTCAGCCACACCGGGAACCCAAGCGGAGGGCAGCACTGAAAGGCCCCGGCACACGGGGAGCCTGGGAGGGGCCGGCAGTGTATCTGGAAGGCGGATACAGCCCACGTGGGAACCCCGAGGAGAGAGCAGCACCCGACTCTGTGCACTGTGGCACTGTGCAGCGGGTGGCGGAGTTTTCTGCTCGCAGTAGAAAGGACAGACGTCGGGAGCCGGAGCGACTGCCCAGCGGGTAGGGCATTTGCCTTGCACGCGGCTGGCCTGGGCCGCCCGGGTTCGATCCCCGGCATCCCATATGGTCCCCGAGCACCCCCAGGAGTAATTCCTGAGTGCAGAGCCAGGAGTAACCCCTGAGCGTCACTGGGTGTGACCCAAAAAGCAAAGCAAGAAAAGAAAGAAGGACAGATGTCTCCGAGGGAATGTGGAGACACTGAGGAGAGCCAGGGCAAGTCCCTTGGCCCCAGAGGGCGCAGAGAGAGGCCGGGAGCAGCCTCATGGGAGCAGAAGCACAGGAAGGACGGCGGCCGTGAGTCCAGAAGAATGCCCTGGCCCGCCGCCCTCTAACACGGGGTCCTGACCAGGACTAGCAGGTCCAGCTGCTGGCCCCCACTCTGCACCTCAACTCTGGCTGCCTTCACAGCAGGCCAGAGCAATAGTGCAAACAGCTAGCAACTTGGGTGGTGCCCAGCACACTGGACTCTCCACTGAGCTCTGATGTCCCCCATGACCACCCTCGAGTCCATTCACAAGAACGCACTAGCAAATCCCAGTAAGTGCCCAAAAGCCTGACCAGGCCACCTGGCTCGAAGGGACTGGCAGAGCCGGGAACACCACAGACAACGGTTGTGAGAACTGCTGGCCACGGGGCCCCCGAGGGCCTGTTCACGGAAAGGTGTGTAGGGGGAAACAACCTTTGCAACTCTTGAGCAAAACACAGCCCACCGGCAAATACCAGTTTCCAAGAAAGTTCCAGCCTAACAGCCAAAGTGACCAGGGATTTCAGGATTCCACTGTACCCAGGCCGAGACAAGGCGGGCAGACACTGAGCAGGGGCCAGAACGGCACCAAAGGAAGAGAGCATTCTGAAGGACGGACACTCCCCCCCCACCCCCGCCATGAGCTGGGACTGGAAGGACACGAAAGGAAGACAGTTCCTAAGGGCTAAAGCAAACACGCAGAAACAGACAGACACAGACACGACTCGTGAGCTGGGCTCCAGCAACGGATCAGGATATCTAGACGCTGGACAGTGGGGATACAGTGGGGAGGGCGTTTGCCTTTCTACAGCCAACATGAGCCTATTTCAGGTATCCCATACCCCCCCCACCCCCGCCCCATCCCAGCCCTCCAGGAGTGATTCCTGAGTGCAGAGGCAGGATAACATCTGCCCTGAACACTCCTGGGTGCCCCCAAACAAACCAAAAATACACACCAAAAAGCCAAACTGAAGCTGTAGGAGCCAGACTCGACTCACCGAGTATTAGGGGACAGAGCCCAGCGGGAGGGCACTGGCCTTGACCGCATCCTTAGTACCACTGGATGTGGCCCCTCCCCATCCACAAAGAAACAAGTACTAGGAGATGTGCGAAGAGCTTCAGCAGAGCAAGGGAGCCCTTGTGGGAGGAGAGGGGAGCCTCCCAGAGCTGCGACAGGGACATGCCACTCTGCTCCCCAAGCACATCACCTGGGGTCCTGGGGAAGGGGGCTGCATGAGGAGGGTCTGAGCCCTGGCTGCTGAGCACAGTCCTACCAACGCATCTTGAGATGTCAAAATGGTTTTGAAAGCGACACCCACAAGCAGACACCCCGCGGCACCCCCGCCAACGGGCTTCAGTGGCATTTGGACTACCAGCACCAGCACCTTTTGAAGGAAAACATGAGTCTGTGCTCCCTGGAAATTGGCCTCGAAGCAAACAGGAGCACACTTAAGATAGCGTGAGAGGCCCCATGGCTGCCCCTGTGAGCACCGAGACCCCACCAGCACACGCAGCCCTCACGCCCAACCCGCCTCCGGGACAGCATTCCAGCAGACAGCTGGCGGCGAGGAGGCAGCTGCATGGGCCCAGGCCCTCCGCCCTGGCCAGCAAACCATTACTTTCTGTCCCAAGGAAAGGGCGACATTCACACAGCACAGCCCTGCCAACCTTTCTGGAGAACCAGTGGCTGAGGATTTAAACGACAACAACGAGGGACCCACAGTGGGTAGGGCTCTTGCTCTGCACACAATCAACCCAAGTTCGGTACTCAGTACCCTAGAGGGCCCCCTGAGACCAGTCAGGACTGTTCCCTGAGCCAGGAATAAGCCCTAAGCAATGTTGGGTGTGGCCCAGAAACAAAATTAAATGAGGGGGCCTGAGAGAGTTCGAAAGACTTTGCATATATAAGGGCTGGAGTTCGGTGCCTGAAATGCCAGGCCTGGTCCCTGCAGCCTCAGCCTCAGACCGCATGCTCCAGCAGGCATCAGTCTAGCACTGCTTGGGAGGCCAAAAACAAAAAGGAAAAGGAAAACTGACTTAAGGCACTGTGTAAGACCCTCACAACCCATGACACCCTGGGGTCGACTCTTTACAACCAACCCAGGGTCCAGGCCCGGCTCAAATAAAAGAGCCCATAGGGGCCGGAGCGATAGCCTAGTGGGTAGGGCGTTTGCCTTGCATGGGACCAGCAGGGCCCGGGTTTGATCCTCGGCATCCCATATGGTCCCCGAGCACCGCCAGGAGTAATTCCTGAGTGCAGAGCCAGGAGAAACCCCTGAGCATTGCCAGGTGTGACCAAAAAAAAAAAAAAAAAAAAAAGCACAGGCCGAGCACGCACACGTCCCTCAAGGCCGGAGCACTGCCAATGAGGACCACTGTCCCACATTTCTGGACAGGAATGACAAGTCACCTCACACAGGAGCCACACAGCATCCACACCAAAGCAGCTGATGACCGCACGGGTGGCCCGCAGCCACTCGGCACACTGGGCTGCGTGAGTGAAGCCGGCCGATGCCAAGCGGGAAGCACAGTGCGCCCGGGATCTGGCAACATCCCAGCAATCCAGGTGTCTTGGGGCCTTCTGAAGCTCCCAAGTGCAACCCAGGGAGATGGGGCGGGGCGGGGCCCAAACCAGGCGTGAGCAGGCACGCAGCCCTGTGGAGCCCCTTTCTAGGGGGGCTCAGAGATCAGCCTGGCAACCGGACCCACCTTTCGGCACAGACCTGGCACCTCAGAAAGCAGCTGAGAGAATCCGACCGCGGTGACAGCTCTGGCCCAGGGGCAATGGGGGCCGTCCGGAATGCTGCCTCCGCCGGAGCACATCCATCTTGCTTTCAGCACTGCCGGCTGGGGCCGACGGTATCTCAGTGCTCCTCCACCCAGCACCTGGGGTGGACTCCACGGGAGCCTCCTTTGCCTAAGGGCATGCTGGAACCCCAGCCTCAGCTCCCCACGCCGAGGGGTCAACTCAGGCATATGGTTCAATGGTGCTTCGCCAACTACAGCAGGTACAGCTGCACCAGCAGCCACCAGAGAATCCCCGCACCACCCTGACAAGCACCCCTGGGCCCATGATCACTGCTCCCCACCCACGACCTCTAAGGCGCCTGCTTTCAGCGGCTGCCCCTATGCCGTGCCTTTTCTGTGGCTTCTGGGAGCACTGGACAGTTCCCACGCTGGGGCTCCCCATGGAGCTGCTCTGCACTACAGGCACCTGTCCAGTGCCAACACGCTTCTGATCTTTCGGTCACATTCCTTGGCCAAGTCACAGGCTAAGCAATGAGCAAACTCGATCACACTATTCTGCATGCCCAGAGGAATCCAGTTACCCCACACCTCGCCCACACTTGCCACTGTCTGTCTTTTGTATTAGTTGCCCGGACACTTGCCCTTACACTCTGCCCAGGGGACTGGGCTGTATGGCCACGAGCGGTTTGCAGAACGCTCTAAGAACTGCAGTAGGCCAATCGGGCCTGACGCCCTTGAGCTGACAAGTCAGTCGGCTTCCTGACGGCAGCTCTTTGGGTAACTGAGTGAGCCCTCACCTAGAGAGCCTGACTAGTGGTTCCCCAGCCCTGTGGGGCTGATGCTGCGGACAGTTGGGTGGCTCAGCTGTCAGTGCACACACTTCTGGGCGGGGTCTTCCTGATTGAGCATTAAGACCCTCTCTCGGGCTGGAGTTAAAGTACAGCGGGGAGGGGACTTGCTTTTGCACACACCAACCCAGGTGCAATCAATCCTCAGCACTCCATATGGGGACCCCGTGGGGCCCCACAAAGCAACCTTCCCTCCCTCCCTATTGAAGAGGTGATCCCAGCCCCCGTGTTCTCGTGTGTGCCTGTTCCTTGCTGTCACCTAGGGGTGTCGCAGACTCGGACCGCGCTCATACAGTGCATGGCCTCATGGCTGGGTTCACGCCCATCATTGCACCGCGATCCTGCACAGCTTCTGCTTTCCTATCTTCCATGATTTATTTTCATTCATTCTTCATTCCCTTCCCCCCCCCCCCCCCCCCCCCCCCCCCCCCCCCCCCCCCCCCCCCCCCCCCCCCTCTCTTTCTTTCATTCATTCTTTCTTTCTTTCTTTCTTTCTTTCTTTCTTTCTTTTGGGTCATACCTGGTGATGCTCAGAGGTTGCTCCTGGCTCTGTACTCAGGAATTACTCCTGGTAGTGCCTGGGGGACCATATGGGATGCCGGATATCAAACCCAGGTCAGCCACATGCAAGGCAAACGCCCTCCCCACTGTGCTATTGCTTCAGTCCTGATCAAGTTATTTTAGAATGACACTGTGGCACTGAGGATCACCGTGGTGGTGTTAGGGATCAAACCTGGGGCAAGACAGTGTTCTGCCGGCCCCTTAAAGGCTAATTCCTTAACAGTTGCTCTCGGGATTACAGTAAGCACCTTAACGTGGCAATACTAACTGGGCACACGAGTCCAGCGAACAGGCTGTCTTCCTCCCTCACTGTCATAACACACTGCCCAGTGAAGCGCCAATGTGGCTGTGGTCAACTCTGCCCAGGTCACGGGTTCTGCCTTCTCAGTAAGAGGTAACTTTATCAGGCCGATGCTGGTGCTGCAATTTGTGTTAATTAAACCAAGCTCAAGTGTGAGCCGCCAGTGGTCCACACCACCGACACCAGGTCCAAGATGAGCCCCACAGCTCTCTGCTCTTCCCTGTACTCCCTTACCAAAAGACCTTGCCTTTGCCTTTTTGCTGGAGCCACCTTCCAGCAGGCTGCTGCTGCTGCTGCTGCTGAGGGGCCCTGGGCTGCTCCACACACGAAATGTGGTTTCCCAGCATCAGAAGCAGGAATCCTCCCGGCCCGTACAGAGGCCTCGGCTCTTGCTTCTTCCAAGGTTCTACGTTTTTTTTTTTTTTTTTTGGGTCAAACCCAGCGAAGCTCAGGGTTACTCCTGGCTCTGCACTCAGAAATCACTCCTGGCGGTGCTCGGGGGACCATATGGGATGCTGGGGATCGAACCCAGGCCGGCATTGGCTGGCCGCGTGCAAGGCAAACGCCCTACCCGCTGGGCTATCGCTCCGGCCCGGTTTTACTTCTTGACTTGTGACAATGCTGCCACGGTCTGTCTCCTGGTCGGCAAATCTGGACAGAACATTGCTGCGGAGGCTGCTCCAATGAGCTCTTCCTGGACCTATCGCCATTTCCATAGGTGTCCTCCTGTGGGCTGTGCTACTGCCCTTCCGGCACCAGCCTCTGGGGCAGTCACGTGTCACCTTGGCTGAGCAAGCCACTGGTGACCCTGCAGAGAGGCTGCTGGTCACAGCCACAAGGGCTCCCAACATCAGCCCCGAGGTGGGTGGAGGTGGGCGTGGGAGGGCCTGAGGGCAAACCACAGCTGTGCTCTGGCCGTTCTTGTTCCCAAGCCCCACAGTTTCTAAGCACAAAACGTTCTCAGCTGGTTTCACGTCTCTGGTCAATTTCCAGCGTGCTGTGACTGCGGGTCTGAGCCTGTCTCACTTTAGTTATTTGGGGGCAACAACCAGGACCAACTCCTCACCCGGATTCTACCTGAAGCTGCCTTGCAGCCTGTTTATTTTGGAAATAAAGCAGACACACACTGGGAGAACAAGTCAGAGAAACTGTCGCCCTAGAGAGAGGGGGATGGCAGGCAAACCTGCTGCCTCGGCCTCCAAGCCCCCTGCGGCACAGAGAGGCAAGGAGCGTGGAGCAGACTAAGGCCAACAGACACTCGAGGAAAAAGCAAAGTTGGGTCCAAGAGAGCAGCCAACTAAGCTCAGGCTTCTGTACTCAGAGGCCCGGGATATGTATCTCTGGCACCTCGGTCCCAAGAGGGTGGCAGGAAGCCCTTTCCTACAACTATCAAGAACCTGTCCACCTCAGCACACCCAAACTGGGCCCCAAAAAGGAGATGACAAGAGGGAGCTGGAACAGAGCCAAAGAAAGTCTAGAAACAGCACCCCACATGGCAGTGGAGATGAGGCAAATACTGCTGCAAACCAGGAAGACAGGGAACGCAGGGGGAGCGGCAAGTCTCACCCCGCTCAGGCGTCCATCAGGAAACCTGACTGGTGGACATCCGCTGGACAGGTGGCTGGCGGTGCCTTGTGGGCACAACTTCCGTGTGAGATTCTGAACAAAGGGAGCACCACCCCCAAAACTGGAACAGACTCTCGCAGAAAAATCACCAGAGGCAGCACATCCGTGTCGCCACACTAGTACAAGTAGCTGCTACTCACTCCAAAGCCTGGGGGTGGCTGTAGGAACTCCAAGTCGCTTCTCCAAGGAGGCAGAAGGATGGGGGGCACTGAGGGATGCGGAAACGGGCCTGGAACAGCTCCAGGTAGCTCCAGCTCCCAGTCCCCAGGCGCAGCAAGCACTGACCAGCCCGCAGCCAGCTAGCAGAAGCTCCTTCCTGGTCCCGTGGCCCTCGGGCACTCTACCCCGCTCACCTGTTGGAGGTGCGCATGTCCACGGGCTCCTCATCTGCCTGCCCTTCGCCTCGCCCCTCTCTGCGGCAGGCAGCCCAGGGGGCGGGGCTGGCACGGACTCAGGCGGCCCCGCGACGCCTACCCTCTGCACTTCCATCTGCAGCGGGCGGCAGGCTTCTCTCCATCTTCACTCGCTTGCTCTCCGCCGTCCTCCGGGGGACCCCAGTCCACTGGCCGTTTCTGACTCCGGGTGCAGCATGCCTCTTCGGTCATTCTGAACTTGGGGGAACGAAACACAGCCATTAGCCTTAGCCCCTCCCTCCGCAGCCAGTGCCCTGTCTCCTTGCCATGTGCTGGTGGAAGGAGGAGAGAGTCACGTCCATGGACATTTGCTCCCTGTCCTGGAAGACAAGGAAGGAGCAAGGTGCAGGGGAACAGGGAAACAGGACTTGGGAGGGCCAAGGGCCGAGGGCTCTGCACTGCAGACCCCAAGTCCAGCAGGGAAACTTCTGGAGCTACGCTCCTGCCGGGAAGCCTATGCCCAGGAGCACAGGGAGGTGGGCACGCTTAGCTCTGCCCTGTTATACAGGAGCTCAGGGAGGTGGGCACGCTTAGCTCTGCCCTGTTCCACAGGAGCTCAGAGAGGTGGGCACGCTTAGCTCTGCCCTGTTATACAGGAGCTCAGGGAGGTGGGCACGCTTAGCTCTGCCCTGTTATACAGGAGCTCAGGGAGGTGGGCACGCTTAGCACTGCCCTGTTCCACAGGAGCACAGGGAGGTGGGCACGCTTAGCACTGCCCTGTTCCACAGGAGCTCAGGGAGGTGGGCACACTTAGCACTGCCCTGTTCTACAGGAGCTCAGGGAGGTGGGCACGCTTAGCACTGCCCTGTTCTACAGGAGCACAGGGAGGTGGGCACACTTAGCACTGCCCTGTTCCTACAGGAGCACAGGGAGGTGGGCACGCTTAGCACTGCCCTGTTCTACAGGAGCACAGGGAGGTGGACACGCTTAGCACTGCCCTGTTCCACAGGAGCACAGGGAGGTGGGCACGCTTAGCACTGCCCTGTTCTACAGGAACACAGGGAGGTGGGCACGCTTAGCACTGCCCTGTTCTACAGGAGCACAGGGAGGTGGGCACGCTTAGCACTGCCCTGTTCTACAGGAACACAGGGAGGTGGGCACGCTTAGCACTGCCCTGTTCCACAGGAGCACAGGGAGGTGGGCACACTTAGCACTGCCCTGTTCTACAGGAGCACAGGGAGGTGGGCACGCTTAGCACTGCCCTGTTCTACAGGAACACAGGGAGGTGGGCACGCTTAGCACTGCCCTGTTCTACAGGAGCTCAGGGAGGTGGGCACGCTTAGCACTGCCCTGTTCCACAGGAGCTCAGGGAGGTGGGCACGCTTAGCACTGCCCTGTTCTTTTTTTTTTGCTTTTGGTCACACCCGCACGCTCAGGGGTTACTCCTGGCTCGGGGTGCACTCAGGAACTACTCCTGGCGGTGCTCGAGGGACCAGATGGGCATGCCGTTAGCCCAGCCCTGTTCCACAGGCCAGGCCGCATCAAGGCAACACCCTACCGCTGGGCTAGCCACGCCCTTAGCACTGCCCTGTTCTACAGGAGCTCAGGGAGGTGGGCACGCTTAGCACTGCCCTGTTCTACAGGAGCTCAGGGAGGTGGGCACGCTTAGCACTGCCCTGCTCCACAGGAGCACAGGGAGGTGGGCACGCTTAGCACTGCCCTGCTCTACAGGAGCTCAGGGAGGTGGGCACGCTTAGCACTGTCCTGTTCTACAGGAGCTCAGGGAGGTGGGCACGCTTAGCACTGCCCTGTTCTACAGGAGCACAGGGAGGTGGGCACACTTAGCACTGCCCTGTTCTACAGGAGCTCAGGGAGGTGGGCACGCTTAGCACTGCCCTGCTCCACAGGAGCTCAGGGAGGTGGGCACGCTTAGCACTGCCCTGTTCCGCAGGAGCTCAGGGAGGTGGGCACGCTTAGCTCTGCCTGTACCACCTCAGGCTGAAGCCCTCACCTCCCCAGTGAGGGGCCGCGTCACGCTGGCTCACCTCAGGAGTGGGGTGTGGGGGTGCCATGGAGCACGAGGGCTACAGCCAGGTAAGCAGTGGGCTGAGGCCTGGCCCAGCGCAGCGCCCACACCCTCTACCTGCAGCACACACATATCTCGATTTAAAGAAGAAAGAAAAGAAGCAAAAAAACAGCTGAGTCAGTTTTTGATCCCATGACATCACTGGGCTCCACATGACCCTTCCCAGGATTCAGTCGCAGAGACAAAGCACTTTCCAGAAAACCAGTCTGAACCGGTTCCAGACAACAAGCTGAAGTGTTGTTAACCCTCACGGAGACAGGAGGGACAGCAGGGATGTCTGTCTGCGGGAGGCAGGCGCTGGAATTCCACAGCAGAGGCTGGGACAAGGCCGCTCTTAAAGGGACCTCGACGTTCCAGCAGCAGGATATAGGGCAAAAGGGTCCGATGAGCAGTGGCTGACCCCCAGGGTCAGAGAACCTGGAGGTGGGCTGGGGGAACAGCCCCTAGTGCCATGCTCATCCCGAGGTCCAGAGCCCCATCAGCGGCCGGAGCGCCTGCCCCGACCCGCACCGCCTTCCTCGGGCAGCCCGCCTGTTTCTTCACCAGAGGCCCATCTTCTGGGGTGTGAGCGGCATGGCGCCAGGTAACCCCAGTTAACAGCTTCCCTGCAGCCCACTCAAAGATGCCGAGTACACACTACAGGAAGGCCAGTGGGTCGGGCTGGAGCACCTGACCCACTCCCGCCCCGGCAGGCTGCAACCCCCTTCTCCTGGTTCTCCCTAGGAGAGGAGGGGGCTAGTTTTCTGTCACTGGGAAGGGATACTTGCAAACTTTTTTTTAATTTTTTTGGGCCACACCCATTAAAAAATGGGGAGAAGAGATGAACAGGGGTTAACTCCTGGCTCTACACTCAGAAATTACTCCTGGCAGTGCTCAAGGGACCACATGGGACGTCGGGACCAAACACCCTACCTGTTGTTCTATCATTCCAGCCCCATATCTGCAAGCTCGGCAAACAGACTCGGGAATTTTGGCAGCCCCCTAGGACTCAGATCTGAGAGTATCAAATCCAGCACTCAGGGGACGCCGGGGCGCTAAAGGCAATTCCCCCCGGAAGGAGTTCCGAACAGGGCATGGGAAGACCCCTCCCCTCAACATGCTCAGCTCCAATTCCCCACTGCAGGCCAGGACCCAGCCATGAGGTCAGAGGCACCCTGGGCTCATTTAGTATGGCTGGTGGGGACAGGTGGTCAGTGGGGCCCGAACAAAGTGGCCCCAGCCCCCGTTTCCTACTGTGTGTGGCACAGGGCAGCGCCCTCTGAGCCCCAACTGGAGCTGTGCCCATCCCAGCCTGAATCCCAGGCGAGCCTGAGCACACACGGTCAGCCTCTGCTCAGGCGGGCTGCTCTGGGGGCCCCTCCCCCGTCGTGAAGGACAAGCACAGCTGGAGGAACGGGCTGCAAGAGGGCTCAGGCCAGGCTCTCGGGGAACCTCCTCTACTCTGAGCCAACCCACGTGCTGGGGCCGCAGGGCTGAGCAGCGCTGCCGCAGTGCAGGGAGGAGAGCGAGGCAGCTGTGGGCCGGGCCGGATGACCTGCTCGGACTCTGGGCGGGCAAGCCTGGTGCGTGAGGGCAAAGCTTGCTGCCATGGATGCACGAGAACAGACCGTGGAGGGGACAAGGCTGGAGTCTGGCGGCCTCGGCTTCTCCTCGATCTCCGAACACGGGCAACACCGACCCCAGAGGACAGTCCCAGGACAGTGCCCAGACGGTCTTTGGCGGCCACAAAGCGGCAACATTCATCAGCAACTGCCTCCTTCAGGACAATGCCGCTCCGCACCAGGGCAGAGGCCCTGCCTGGCCAGGGAGACAACTGCTACCAAGCCAGGAGGTGCGGCCAGCAGCACAGCTCAGGTGACATTCCTGCTCCGTGCTGAGGGCACTGCGGGACCCCTGGAGGGTGACTGAAGCAAAGGCAGCAACAAGTGCGCTCTGCTCTAGCACAGACCCGACGGGCTGGAACAAATCTGCCGTCCCAAAACAAGTCATGGAACAGAGGAGACAGCTGCTCAGCTTTTCCTGGGGAGTCCCCAAGTGATGCCCCAGAAGAAATATTAGGGTCTTGTACTTAGTAAAATTAACCAGAGGGTGAAGCGACAAACTTTTTTTAACACACTCTAGCAGCAATCATCAACACTTGAAAAAGAAAACCAGAACGGCCCCGGATTCCTGATGGGATCCACGCACATCCCCACAGAGCAGGGCGGGCTGGAAACAGCGGGTCGCTGGCCCAGGCAGCCCCTCCCTGCGTGACAGGAGAGTCAGGAAGTGACACCCTTTTCTTCCTCCAGACAGAGACCAGCGGCCGCCCCAGGGGACCCCACTGCCCTGCCCAGTGACACGGAGGAGGCCACTGTGAGGCGCCCCCTAACCTGTCTCCCGGCCAGGGGAAACTGAGGAGCAAGTGCCAAGGATAGAGACGCCTGTGCCTCAGGCCCAGCAAAGAGCTGTGACGGGAGCCGGGGGCAGCTTCGACTCCAGGAAGGGATCTGAGTCACAGCCAATGTCCACTCAAGTATTGGTGGGGACAGCACAGCACTCTAGCCTGTGGCAGGCCACAAAGGGTTACTGTCACCGGCCATCTCCATACCATCTGGTGTCAGGGCACCAAAAGCGAGGGCTTAACCCTTCCGGGGTTGGCTTTGGAGGAGAGCCCGACACTGTCCCTCAACCAGCTGGAAACGGAGGGAGGCGGCTTTGGCCAGATGCCAGGAAGGGCCGGGGAAGACCAGAGGCCAGCAGTGCCCCGCCCTGCCCTGGTCTCCCACAGTCCTCTCTGCCAGGCGGCAGGACTCCTCCCAACGCCAGTGCGCAGCACACTTGATGACATCGCGCGCCCCTCATGCACATGAGATGGAAAATCAGGTCATTTGTCCAGTTTCCGCAGCAGAGTTTGTGGCTGCCGTCCCCACGAGTGACGGCACACCACCAATTTATCGTAAGCTAGATTTCAGGGCCCGTCCCTCCATAAGCACGCGAGCCCTCCCTCACTCCCTCCCTCCCTTCTCACAAGTCCAGCCGCGGCAGTGCCGAGAAGCACGTGCTTCTCCCCCTCGGTCACCAGTTTCCAGAGCAAGGCGGTTCCCCACACCCTCAACGTGGCCAAAGAGCTCCTGCTTCCTGAGCGGACGAGTGGGGAGTGGAGGACTCACCCCTGGGCTTCAACATGGGGCACTGTTCCCAGCCGCACACCAGCCACAGGAGCAGGAGGCTCCCAATGCACCTCAGGATCCAAGCGCCGGAGGGTTTAGATGGGGGGTGGGGGTTTGGGGCATCCCAGCAGGGCTAGAGGCTCATTGCAAGCAGTGCTCAGGGACCACACCTGAGTCAACACATGCAAGCAGATGTCACTCTCTGGCCCCCAAACCTCATTTTTTGGGGGGTCACACCCGAAATGCTCAGGGGTTACTCCTGGCTCTGCACTCAGGAATTACTCCTGGCAGTGATCGGGGGACCATATGGGATGCCGGGATCAAACCCGGGCCAGCACAGGCCGGCTGCGTGCAAGGCAAACGCCCTACCCGCTAGGCTATCACTTCGCCCCCAAACCTCATTTTGATAGACACTGTGATGTCATCGACACCTCCCGTTACTGGAGCAAAGAATAAGCAAACCACCCAAGAGGTTCTGACCCCAACAACATGTGGCCAACTCCACCCCATAGTATGGAGTGGAAAAAAACAAAAAACAAAGGCAACTTCTTAGTATCAGACCCCCAGCTGTGCGCCCCACATGGACTCCACCACTTGGCAGAGGCCCGTAAGCAAGGGCACCTTGCTTACAGAGTCTGAGGGAACCAGGCCTGTGCTTTGACAGTCAGTGGCATGCACCCCGCGACAGCCACAACGCAGGCGTGGGTTCAACCCTGAGCACTAAAGTATGAAGCCAGACAGCACACAAGGTCACTGCACAGGCCTTGCATAAAGCTGACCCTGTTTCAGGCCCTGGCCCCACATGGTTGCCTAGGCATCACCTGGAGCAGCGGCGGAGATCCCGGAGTACCAGGCACTGCCAGGGTAGCCAGGTAAATCCCCATCACCCCAGGACCAAGGGAGCAACCTCAGACTCGAACGCTGAGCACGAGCCTCGTTGGGGAAGAACTGTCTGAAGCGGCGGCCAGGCTGCAGAGGACCACCTGAGAGGCTTAGATGGGAGTCAGGGGGAGGCCACAGCCAGGGAGCACCCCTGGGGCAGTCACATGCCAGCAGATGTCTTATCCACGGTGTTTTTATTAGCTGGTCCAGTTGACAAACTCCATTTCAACCCACAGCCATTTTTCTCAATACACAAGTTTCTCTGAAATCCTCTAAGGAACATTCGCCACACATGTTCTCCTGACAGCAGGGCCACCTGGTCACGCCCACAGCTATCACTCTGCCACAGGCAAGGAGAAGCTGAAGAGAAATGCACCCACTTGGCCTGTACCAGCCACTGGCCAGAGTTAGGGAGCAGACCACCCGCTGTTCGGCCCCCTGGGGAGACCACCCACTGTTTGGCCCTCGGGAGACCACCCACTGTTTGGCCCTCAGGAGACCACCCGCTGTTTGGCCCTCAGGGCTCCTGCCATCAGACCCCACGCAGGCAGGCCTGGAGCGACCCCCAACCCAAGAGGGGTCCAGGTGCTGGCCCAAGGTGCAGTCCACACCCCACCCAAGCACTCACCTGGCTTCTGGGCATGGGGCGCTGGTCCTACCAGCCGGCCATGGCTGCAGCTACGTCAAAAGCAACTTGTGGCCACGTGCTGGCCAACCTGGAGGGAAGGACAGAAGCAGCCCTGAGTGCCTGGGAAAGACGAATGTCCGGCAGCTCTAGTCTCCAACCCCAGCATCTGAGGTTTTACCCAGAGCTTTGAGTCTCACAAATGAACCAAACAGACCCAATCTTCGTGATGGTGACAGGCAGGCCACCCCACGCACGAAAAGAAATTCGAGGCTGTCACTGTGACCAACTTCAAAGTCCCAGGGACCACATGTGTGATGACAAACCCCAAGTCTCAGACCATCTTAGGGGTAAGATAAGGGATCAGCGATAGCCCCAGAAACTACCCTCCAGGGCAGAGAAGTTAAAGATGCCACTTACAGGGGCCGGAGCGCGATAGCCCAGCGGGTAGGGCATTTGCCTTGCACGCAGCCGGCCTATGCCAGCCCAGGTTCGATCCCCGGCATCCCATATGGTCCCCCGAGCATGGCCAGGAGTAATTCCTGAGTGCAGAGCCAGGAGAAACCCCTGAGCATTGCCGGGTGTGACCCAAAAAAGCAAAAAAAAAAAAAAAAAAACAGATGCTACTTACAGGGACAGAAGGGACTCCAGACTTACATCCAAACAGGGAACTAGAGGGCCGGAGCGATAGCCCAGCGGGTAGGGCGTTTGCCTTGCACGCAGCCGGCCTGTGCCGCCCGGGTTCGATCCCGGCATCCCATATGGCCCCCGAGCACCGCCAGGAGTCATTCCTGAGTGCAGAGCCAGGAGAAACCCGAGTGTGACCCAAAACAAACAAACAAACAAAAACAGGGAACTAGGCCCGAAGAGTGGGACCCTCTCAGGGCCGAGTGTGTGGCCCCGCTTCCCTCCCTTGACTGACTGCCATCTGGGCTCCGGGCACCAGGGAGAGGCCACCACCTCAGCCAGCTGAGCCAGCCCCAGGAGCACCCTCTGCTGTCATTCTTGCCCCACATGACTGGAGGAGCTGCTCTGATACCCAACCTTTATTTTTAAACTGGGCTCACTGCAATTCGCAGCTCACGGAAGGCGAGAAACACCCCCACAGGGAACTTGCAAAATAGCGAAGATCAGAGAACTCTCTGAAAGACTCTGGGCGCTGGAGAGCACAATCCTCTGCTGAGCACTGCAGCACCCCACACCCACTTCCCAGGAGTGACCCCCTCCGGCCGCTCTGTGACCCCTCAGGGCTGCAAACCACAGGGCAGGAGCTTCCGGCTCAGGCTCCCAGGGAAGGCCGAGAATGGCTGGGCCTGGGCTCATCCCTGCACCTACCTGCTCCAGGGTCACGGTCAACATTCACAAGTCAGTGCTGGGGCCGAGCCAGAGTAGAGAGAGGAGGGTGTTTGCCTTGTACGCGGTTGACCCGGATTCGATCCCCAGCATCCCATCCTGAACACCACCAGGAATAATTCCTGAGTGTAGAGCCCCGTGTACACACAGGGGTTACAGCACAAGTAACCCTGTGCATGGCAGGTGTGACCCAAAAAGCAGGGGAAAACAAAAGTCAGAGCGTCACCACACACAACAGCCATAGGAAAACCTCATCCACAAGAGCGCACAGGAACGCTGGACCATGAAACTGGTTTTAGAGACCCTCCAGGGGTAGGGACACGGCTAGTGGGCAAGCACCCGAGCCGAGTTCAGTCCTAGGCGCCACCACAGATGACCCATAAATACACGAGGCTGGAGCTGCAGGACTCAGGAAGAAAGGCAGCTCCCTGTACGCAGCCAACCCAGAATCGATCCCGGCACTCCCTCTGGTTCCCTGAGCCCCATCAGGTGTGATCCCTGAACAGAGAGCCCGGAATCATCACCTGGGTACTATCGGACGTGGTCCCACAACAACAACAACAACAACAACAACAACAACAACGGAGGCGCATGTGTGAGAAGCCCACTGCTGTCATCCCCCTTGGACAGGGGCTTATTCCCAGCCCTTGTGAGACAGTATCGAGTAACCCGTGAGCATACAATTACCGCTGCAGAGACTCCCCATCTCCCTGATAAATCATTACGGCGTGGCTCTGACCCTGCACCTGGGTACCCCACTTACACACACCCCTTTCCCCAGGTGAGGGAGAACGGCAACACCGTCCTCTGTACTTCATCTGCAGCTTAGTGGGGTGCGGTGCCCTTATCTTGAAGGGAGGAGCCAGACACCCAGGCACCCCCTGTGGGGAAGCCCTAGATCCATGGAGGGTCATCACCTGGGCCCCAACACTGACCCCCCACATATCGGACCCAATCCCATCAGAGGGGTACGACGGGAGGCCCAAGTCACAGGGGGGACCCTGTCCTATCCTAGCCCCCCCCCCATTCAGAGAACGACCCCAAAATGCAAGATTCACCTACATCTCTCTGCCATACTGCCAAGGCCCAGTCAGTTAGTTTGCCAGATGGAAGAGAGAAACTGAGGCAGACCTACAGTGAGAAAGATTTAGCTTCCTGGGGTTCTGGGGGGGTCTAGGGCAGGCGCTTGAGATTGAACCTGGATCACACATAAGGAAGACAAGCTCACTACCTCAGGATGCAGCTGGGAATAAAGAGGGTCCCAAAGGAAGCCAGTGTCCACACTTACCCCCCCCCCCCAGTAGTGGTGGTGGAGGGGCCTGCAGCAGCTGTACCGAAGGGAAGTGACAGACCTCCGGTCCCTAAAGCGGGGAAGCGGAGTGCTACAGGCAAGTGTGGAGTCTCCAGCGGCCCCGGGGACGAGGCCCTGCTCTCCCCTGAGCAGGCGTATCATTAACCCTGTGTCCCCATGGAGGGTGAGCATGACTCGGCAGGCGAGGCGTCAGCCCCACCAGGGCCAAGGAGCCAGTGGCAAGGCTGGCCACACGGGCCCGTCCTTGGCAACCAACGCGGTTGGCCTCCGCAGTGCACCCAAGAGCACCCTCCAAGCCTGGGTCAGACTGCGGCACCCGGACCAGAGCCGTCACAACGCCCTGAAGGACAGAGTGGCCCATCCATGCCCTCCCCCAACCCACTTATCTCACCCCACCTGATCTCCAAGCCCTTCCTGCTGCAGCCCAGGAGACAGACAAGGCACGCAGGGACGGTCAACAGGCGACCGAGCAGTCCTCTCTCCCCCTCCCCCAGCCCCCTTTAAACAGCCGGACCACGGCTCTCAGCTAGCTGGGTATGAAGCAGAGCGGGCTCCTGCCCCGGCCTTATCCAGGCCCAAGGGGCAGAGGAGGAAATGGGCTCCATGGTTATAAATACCCAAGCGCTGTGTTTGCACCACAGACTTAAGGCAAAAACTTGACAATATAAATGCAAACTTGATCCTTAATTAGAACAGCAAGTCAACGCCAGGAAACGGCAGTGCAGCAAGAGGCAAGGCCACAGCCCCCAGTGCCCCCTGGGGCGTCTCCATCTCACATGCAACCTGGGAAAAGAGGTGCTCAGCTGTGTCACGGTCTCTCCTTTAAGACTGCAAGAACCCGGTCCCCCTGCATCCCGCCCACCCCCGCTGGACTCCACCAAATCTCCCGGATACACGGGCCCTTACTCCTGGATCAGGGCGGCCCTTTCAGCCCTCTAGTCAACTCGGGGCTCAGGGCAACTCAGGGGCACAGGGGAGCCCTGCACCGCCAGCGGCTTCTCATGCACTTGTGCGGGAACCATGAGGCCCACATGGACCCCCCCTCCCCACGCCCACACACCCCAGTTCCTACCTGGCTCCCTGCAGCCCATCCCTGCCACTCACTGCCCAGACTATGTCCTTGCGTGGACAAGAACAGGGAGGGAGCATAAGGTTTGGTCTGGGCAAAAGAACGCTCTGAACCCTGGGACCCAAGGAGCACACCTCACACTCTTAGCAGGGTCTCAGAACACCCAGCCCAGAAAGTACCTTTGCCTGCTGCTGCGCCAGGCCTGGCGGGCCCCGAATCCTTCCTCAAGGCTCCCAAAATCCTAGAAGTCTTGTCCTAGAAGACCCTTCCAGGTTCCCAGCTCGCTGAGGATAAAAGCCACATTCGGAACCCCCAGATTCCGAAGCTCCCAAGATGATGCTACAATGAGACTTCTAGAACCACACCCCCTTTCCACGGCCTCCAGCATGTCCGGGGGTGCTGAATGCAGGGGCACCTATCCTTCCCAAGGCCACGGGAACCTCACCAGACAGACACACCTCACTGGCACTCAACCCCCCCCACCAAATGCTGGCCTCCATCTTCTTCCTGACCCTCGAAAGGGGACAACTCTTAGGTCAGAGGGATGGTACAGGTACAGCAGGCGAGGGCATGCGGCCAGCCCAGGTTCAATCCCCACCATCCCTAGGTTCCTTAAGCATCGCCAGGAGTAACTCCTTGGCGCAGGGCCAAGAGCAAACCCTGAGCACTGCCGGATATGGCCCAAAAGACCAAATAAATAAATGGGACAACTCTAGGGACAATCCCCTGCCAGGAGTGGGTCCCACAGGTAGAGCCCCTCTGGCCTAACACTCAGCAACAATGTGCTCAAGGTCTAGCAGCAAACACTTTGACTCTCTGGGGTTAAAGTGTAACAGCAAAGCGTATGTGAGGGCCCGAGGAGCATAGGCTTGACGCCCTGGTCAGGGCGGCGGGACCCAACGTGCTTTCCAAGTGAATGGTAGGAAAAGGCCCGGCAAAGGCGGGAGGGTCAGCAGAGCACTCACTGGCCCGAGGCAGGAGGGTCAGCAGAGCACTCACTGGCCCAAGGTGGAAGGCCCAGCGCCTTGGTGATCTGGGTCCCCGGTCCGTCTTCCTGGGGACACGGCCCAACAGGAACCGGGCAGCTAGGCCTGACCGCAGAGCCACAGGGACCCACCCCTCGCACAGCAGCCGCCTAAGAGCACAGCACCAGCACCGCCTTGTGAGCTGTTCTACGGCGTCTCCTGGGTCGAGGGACCCTCTGCAGCGGCCTCACCGCGGACAGGAATGGACATGCCTGTGCGACCTGTGGTGTGGGGGCAGAGGTGTAGAACGAGGGCATGGGGCAGCCGGCAGCCACGGCAGACCAGCCGACAGGCACAAACGGGAGCAAGGACACACACTGGCGAGGACCCCAACGTGCCGCTACCCTGCGTTGGCTTCCGCGTCCAATGCAGCCTCAGATGCTCAGGACAAGGTTTCCAAGGTGTATCTTCAGGCCCACACATACTCTGGGAGAAAAGGGGAGCTTCTCCAGAGAGCCCCTACAGAGCAGCCTTCCCAACTGAGACCTGGACCAGAGGAGAAAAAGCCCAAGAGTCCACCTGTGAGTTCCAGGTCAGAGAGAAGGCTCAGGAGGTCACTGACAGCAAGGAGCTAGCAGGGCCACGGGTCCAGGAGAGGCAACAGCCAGAGCACGCTGGTACTCTTCAGGGAAAAGCAAATCTGGTTCCAGGACACACTGCTCCTGAGCACCCAAGTAAGGGGCCCAGGGCTGCCCAGCCACAAGTCTGCAGGCAGGAGGACGGGCCACAGACGGCATCTGGAGGGCCAGCACACAGGTGGGGTGTAGGGAGGAGAGTATAGCTGGCTGGATGCGGCACGGAGGGGCCACTGGGAAAGGAGGCCCACCCCAGCCCCACCAGTTCAATGGTCCTAGGACTCAACAAGGAGTGATCCCTGGGAGCACCACTGGGTGTGGCCCAAAAACCGAAACAAACGAAAGAGCCCCAAGCCATCTCAGTAGATACCAGATGCCCACCTCTGTCACATCAGGCGAAGTCCCCAAGAACCACACACGGCCTGAACTGGGAGGGGGAGACAGGACACCTGTGCCTCCCTGTCACCCAGGCCAGCGCCTAACATATGTGCTGTCATTAACTCAGGAGGGGGACACTCAGGGGGCAGCAGACTCACTCACACCTTCTTCAGCCGGGCAAAGGGAGTAACCCCCACTCCCTTCCCCTGGTCTTCCCGGACCCCAGCAGCGAGGACCGAGCCCATTCCATCTCGGCAGCCAGTTCAGTTGCTCAGAGGAAGGCCCCAATTCTATGCCCGGATCCCCTTCCTCCTTTCTGAGAAGGTGCCCGCAGTAGGGGAGCTCCCACCCGTCTCCTCTCAGCCAATCCGCTCTATGACCCTGCAGCTGCCAGACAGACGCCTCCCGGGACGAAGACCTGGCTCTGCTGCTGTCCAGGGCGAGCGGTGCCGCCTCTCCGGAACAGGAAGCTGGAGACTCCAGAAGCAGCAGCCGGCGTCTTCCCTCCTCGTCCCGTCCCAGCCTGCACTGCAGACACCAATGACCTCGAGGTACAGCAAAGACACAGACCCCAGAAGGAAGCTGCCCAACTGGAGGGGCCAGAGCCCAGAAGCAAGCATCAGGGACGGCAGCGGAGCCTGGCAGGGTGCTGGCGAGGGAGCGAGTGCAGCGTCCTGACTCCAGCTCGCAGCTCAGCCCAGGGTGGTTTCCGGTTCCCGTCTGCCACCACCAGGGTTGCCTGGGAGGAGCCCCAGGAGAATCCTACACCGGCTGCCGAAGGCTGGGCCCACCTCTCCGGCTTCCCCAGGTAGCCCTCAGCTGTCAGCACAGCACGATCTGCCTCACAGCACGAGGCGACTGGGAGAGCTCACGGGCTCCTCCTCCTCCTGCCAGTAGGAAGTGCCCTATAGGAAGTGCCCTCTACGTTCCCTGTAGGGTTGCAAAGAGACAAAGGCCCCAAAGCCCCAGCGTATACTTCGTACGCAGGAGGCCCCAGATCCATGTGGAATTCCATGCCCCCCCAAACACTGCCAGGAGCAATCCCAAGCTCAGAGATCAGTGTGGCCCCAAAACACAAAATTTGGGAGGGGAGGCAGCAGCCTGAAGACCCACGCATAGACGGAGTTAGTTAAGGCGCCAAGGAGAACAAGGCCCAACCTCTCCTGGGGTGCCAGCAGCGCGAGGGAATTTCAGAACAGCAGCCAGGCTGGGCTGACCCGCACTTGCACGAAACGGGACCAGAGGACGAAGGATGGTTCCATCATCTTCGAGCCAAGAGTCAGCCGCCTCACTCGCACGTGCTCCTCAAACCACAGCAGCGCAGGGGCCTGAACTAGCAGGTGGGAGCTGCCCCGTCACTCTCTGCTGGCCATGATACAGAAACGCACGCGTGGACACACCACAGGAACACGAGGCTGGCCGGGACTGGACGCAGACATCTCACGGGGAGGTCAGGCTTCTCCCCACCTCACAGCTGACCCGACCTACCTTTTCAGGAGACCACACCCCACTAACAAAAACTCAGACTCCCCAGGCCTGGGAATGGACAGATGGGGAGTGTGTCACAATGAACCAAGCTCCCCAGTCAGGCTGTAATCGAGAGGTACACCCAGGGGACCCGCCTGCAGCTACAGGGCCTGGGGCACCTCCCTCCTGTCCTCAGGTGCTCTGCTGGGCCAGCCCCGCCCCCAGACTCCCAGACTCGGAAGGAAGGAACCAGATTGGGGCGATTCCCCTCAGAGCCACAAACATCCTGGCCCAGTCCCCAGAAGAGCTGCACTCAGGCTGCTGGTGGGAAGGCAGGGCCTTCTGGCAGACAGCTCCCATCTCTGAGGGAGGAGCTGGCCCTCCCCCACTCCAGCAGAACTCTAGGGTGGCACCCAGGCTAGTGGGCAAATGAGCTGAATCTGAACTCAAAGGGCAGGGTCCAGTCTCAGCGGCAGCACCTGGTGGCCCTGTCAAGGTCCCTTTGCACACAGAGGCAGGATAAAAGCCAGGCCAGAAGCATGGGGCAGAGGTGCACACCAGTCACACCAGCCTGGCACCTCCAGCTGTGGCCCCGGTAGCCCGGCCAGACTGCAAGAGCACAACCGGAGGACGCCAGTCGGCACATGGCAAGGCAGTGCATGAAGAGGCCACCGAAGGTATGGCTTTGTGAGTGTGACTGAAAGATGCGGGGCTGGAGAACACAGCAGGCAGGGCGCTTGTCTGGCATATGGTCGACCTAGGTTTGATTCCTTGGCTTGATTCCCTTGGCATTTCCTACAATCCTTGAGCCCACCAGGCACGAACCCTGAACACAGAGCCACGAGTAAGCCTTGAGCACAGCCAGGTGTGTCCAAAAACCAAACAAAATACATGGGCACACCAAGCCAGGAGGTGCAGGATGGAGCTGGGGCTCCTCCAACAAGAGACCTCTCCGACCTCTCCTACCTAGAAACTGCCCCTAGCCACCCAGGAATCAGGAGGCCTGAATCCTATTGCCTCAAAACTGCCCCACTCCTGGGAAAGTGCCAGGAACCCCCTTCCTGGGTGCTCTGTCCCTGCCACATCGTGCTCAGATATAGGCTCAGTGTGGGGGTCCCTCTGCTCGAGTCCAGGAACAAAAAATAAGGAGAACAGCAAACCAAGTCCCTGCCAGATCTCCCTCCGAAACGAGGGGCGCTGGAGGATGGGAACCAGCATGGAGGAAAGGCCCTTCCCAGGGCTACCTGCAGCTGTCCAATTAGCATACATTCCTTTGTCTCCTCAGACTAACCTACATTTCCATCAGGCAGAAAAGAGGTCACAAATGCAGCCTAAAAAATGTGAGGGGCGGGCAAGAAGCCCCCAGCCTTTTAGGCAGGAGGCAGGGTGTGCGCCCCGTATACCGCACACCAAGGTCCCTGATCTTACATTTCAGATCCCCTCTTATTCATTAAACCTCTACCTTTTTCTCTTTAGGTGGTGCCGGAACCGAACCTGTAACCTCACACACACACGGGAAGAGCTCTCCACAGAGCTCCGGGCCCACAGGCTTCCTCCCGGCAGACAGGTGTCCTCACCTGACCGAGCAACAAGCTGCCGCCAGCAGCCCCACTAGTCTCCGAAGGGCCCGCGGGCAGCGGAGAGCATCCGTGCTCACAGGCTACAGCGCGCTCCGCCGTGAGGACGCACGGACACGGTGACTCGTTCTTCTGGTTCTGCCACACTCCCCACCCCACAACGGTTACAGGAAACCCCGCGAGGAGCCATTGCCCGAGGAGGGCTGCCCACGAGACCTCACCTACTCACCTGTTTCACAACCTTCCTCATTTTCTACAAGCAGCATAAATTAACTCAATTACCAGGGGCAGCAGTGAGGAGGGAAAGAGCAGAGGCCATTCCAAAGGGCCACAAACCACCGCGCCCACAGACTGGCTTGGGGTGCCCATGCTGCCAAGTGAGCTGCCAACGATCTGAACAACTCGGGGGTGCAGGCCTGACACTTCCCGCTGGGTGACAGAGACTAGACTCTGGAGCTCAGTCTGGCATCCCCGGGAACAGGCCAGGAGGGTCAAGTTCCTCAGGAGTATCTCCTGGCCTGGGCCTGGGTTCCCAGGAGTCCAAAGCACCACTGCTCACTGGGGGCTCAGGCATGTCCCCGAAGCCTCACCCCCTCACTCAGGCCCCGCAACACTGCCTGCTGAGGGCCTCAAGCTCCAAGTCCTGAGTGGGGCTCACCACGTCCCAGGACCTCCGCTCAGGTTTCCTATGTCTGAGACTCAGTTCTCCCACCAGCATTGGAGTCAACTCGAGCGGGGACTCCTTACCCATACGTGGAGAACGGCCAGTCCACAAATCACTACTAGCAATGCTGCACACTCACGAATCAAGACACAGAAGCAAGGGGCCAGAGAGAAAGCACAATGGGGAGGGCATTTGCCTTGCATGCAGCTGACCTGGGTTCAATCCCTGGAATCCCATGTGATCCACTGGGAGTAATTCCTGAATGCAGAGCTGGGTGTAACCCCACCCCACTCCCGAAAAAAAGAGATGGAAGCAAGTACAGAGAATTGGAATCTTTAAAATATGGGGGGGGAGGGGGCTGGAGCGATAGTCCATCGGGGAGGGCATTTGCCTTGCAAGCTACCAACCTGGGTTTGATCCCCGGCATCCCATATGGTCCCAAGCACCGCCAGGAGTAATTCCCTGAGCGAAGAGCCAGGAGTAACCCCTGAGCATCGGTGGGTGTGACCCAAATAAGTAAAAAAATAAATAAATAAAATAAAATAAAATAAAATAAAATATGGGGCCGGAGTGATAGTCCAGAGGGTAGGGCGTTTGCCTTGCATGCAGCCGACCCGAGTTTGATCCCCAGCAACCCATGCGGTCGCCGAGCACTGCAAGGAGTAGTTCCTGAGTGCAGAGCCAGGAGTTACCCCTGAGCATAGTTGGGTTGACCCAAAAAAGCAAAAAAAAAAAAAAAAAAAAAAAAAAAAAAAAAGGTTCACGGCTCCCAATATTTCTCTTAGTTTAAAAAAGTCAGACTAGGGGCCGGGAGCGATAGCCCAGCAGGTAGGGCGTTTGCCTTGCACGTGGCCAGCCCATGCCGGCCGGGTTCAATCCCGGCATCCCATATGGTCCCCGAGCACCGCCAGGAGTAATTCCTGAGCACAGAGCCAGGAGTAACCCCTGAGCACGCGGTGTGACCTAAAAAGCAAAAAAAATAAATAAATAAAAAAAAATAAACAGGCGGAGCAATAGCACAGTGGGTAGGTTGTTTGCCTTGACGTGGCTGACCGGTTCGATTCCCGGCATCCCATATGGTCCCCAGCACCTCCAGGGTAACCCTAGCAACCAGTGTGACCCAAAGAAGAAAAAAAGTAGTTTTTCCTTTTTTCCTTAACAGTGGTGTTGGTTAAAAATGTTTGTGTGATGGGGCTGGAGCAATAACCCAGCCGTAGGGCGTTGCCTTGACACAGCCAGCAGGTTCGATCCCCGACATCCCATATGGTCCCCCAGCACCGCCAGGAGTAATTCCTGAGTGCACAGCCAGGAGTAGCCCCTGAGCATCGCCGGGTGTGACCCAAAAATCAAAAAATAAAAAAATTTAAAAATAAAAAAAATAAAGTTTGTGTGAGGCCTCAAGTTCAATGATGGTAGTGGTGGGGGGGTGTCGGCGGAGACAGGATATGCTAACCCTAATTCACAGGTTTTACTGTAGACTTTGGTACAAACCCTCCCAGGACTTCAGGGCTTTTTCTATCCGGGCAGCGACTTTTATTTTTTGGTTTTTTGATCTACACCTGGCAATGCCCAGGGTTACTCCAGGTGGTGTTCAGGGGCCCAGATGGGAGACTGGAGCTAAAACCCAGGATGGACGTGTACAAACCCTACCTACTGTTCTATCTCTCCAGCCCTCAATTTTGTCTTTTAAGACAAAAAGAGCAGGGACTCCTTGTCCAGTGCGGAGAGTAACACCTGAGCATTGCCAGGTGTGACCCAAAGGCAAAAAAAAAAAAAAATAGTTCATTTTTTTGCCATTTCTTGGAGCAAGAGCCAAAACAGAGTGGAGAAGGCTCTTGCCTTGCACACAGCCAACCGGATTCGATCCCCGGCATCCCATACGCCCTGTGCCTGCCAGGAGTCATCTGAGTGTAGAGCCAGTTAAAACCCTGAGCATCGCTGGATGTGGCCCCAAAACAAACCAAAACAAGGGTAGCATTTCCCATTCTCAAAATATAGGTCTATAGGAGCTGAAGGCACCGAGTGCATGACCTACCAAACGCTGGCCGACAGACTTACAGTTACAGCAACAGTGCCAGCTGTCTGGAAACAACGCACAACTGAATTGGGGATATAGGGGCCAGCCCATCCTGAAGATGAGACCACACTGCATAATATCGTCAGAATTTTAGGGAGGGCTGAAGAGACAGTTACAGGCAGTGGGTAGGAGAGCTGCCTTGCATGGGGCCGAACCAAGCTCAATCCCCAACCACCCAGGAGATCCCCGAGCACTACTAGGAGATTCCTAAGCGCAGAGTCAGGAGTTTGTGGTGGTGTTTTTTTTTTTTTTTTGGGGGGTCTGCATCTGACGAGGCTGGGGTTTTTTTACTCCCAGACCAATTTGTGCAAGGAAAGTGCCATACCTAATGTACTATCCCTCGGGCCCCAGAGTCAGGCCTAGCCAAACCCTAAACATTGCCAGGTGTGGCCCAAAACCCAAAAAAAGATTAAAAAATATTTTAGAGAAATATTGGGACATGAGAACTTCATTACCCCAAATCACTCTCAAAACTGTCCTCCTAGGGGCGGAGCGATAGCCCAGCGGGTAGGGCATTTGCCTTGCACTGGCCGGCCCATGCCGGCCCGGGTTCGATCCTCAGCATCCCATATCGTCCCCGAGCACCGCCAGGAGTAATTCCTGAGTACAGAGCCAGGAGAAACCCCTGAGCATCGCCGGGTGTGACCCAAAAAAGAAAAAAAAAAACCTGTCCTCCTAGGGGCCAGAGCGATAGCCCAGCGGGTAGGGCGTTTGCCTTGCACGCGACCAGCCTGTGCCGGCCGGGTTCCATCCCGGCATCCCATATGGTCCCCCTGAGCACCGCCAAGAGTAATTCCTGAGTACAGAGCCAGGAGTAACCCCTGAGCATCGCGGGTGTGACCCAAAAAGAAAAAAAAACTGTCCTCCTAGATACTTCCCTCATAGGACCAACGTTCCCCTATGAAGTCCTTTTTCTGGACTAGACGTGAGCAAGTGAATGCAGGGGTGGCTCCTTGGAGGACACAGGGGCTGGACTGGTCTAACAAGGGGTCAGGTCACTCCAAGATTCAGAGACAGGTGCGCTGCACTAGCCTTCGAGACCACCCAGGGAAGACCCGATAGTGGCTCTACACAGGAGCCTCCCAGCTGGGCCGGCCAGGCCAGGTGCAGCTCTGCCTCCCAGAACCTAGGGGCAAGCAGTCCGGACCCAGGCGCCTCACCTGTGCAGAGGGGCTGTTTCTGCTCTCTCCTTGCTGTGTACTGAAGGCACTGAGGGTCCGTACCCTGAGCCCGGCAAACAAGAACTAGCATATGGGGGGCCAGCACCATCTCTGGGTCCTTGGCACAGCTCGAGGTCAAGCAGCCACACATGCAGGCTTCCTGAGTCAGTGCCAGCCAATGTTACTTAGGTAATCTAACTTGAAAGAAAACTTGTTACCACGAAAGAGAACATCACAGGGACAGCAAGTCCAGGCCCAAGGCAGGGCACAGCGGCTATCGGTCCCTCCCCGTCATGGGCTGCCGGAACACAGTGAGGCTTCCCCAGCACAGCAATGGGCACTCCAAGAAAAGCGAGAGGGTGAGGAAAAGAACACTGAGCCGCCGGTGACTCACGCGGACTCTGAGCTCGAGAAGCAGCTCAGATAAGGATGAACTCCACACCTAAGTTGTGTGAACGCAGGCTGAGCAGTTCCCGCAGTCCCAGGCCGGCGGGCGGGTGGAGCGCCCCGTTCCCCGGGAGGGTCCCATTCAGCGCCCGCTCCGAGCGCTGTCAGTCTCCTCGGGGCTGGGGCCCTGCCCATAAGCCTTTCCTTGTTGAAGTGATCAATTCCAATTCTTGGCAATAATCCCTTTAAAAGGCCAGCTGCGGCTGTCTAGTCACTGATGCCGACCCATTCCAGGTGGGAAAAAAATAAACCAGTGCGGCGCCGCCTAGATACTGAGGCTGATTGAAACCGTGGGGCCCAGAAAGGGGCCGGAGCCCTGGGGGCAGCGTCCGGTCCCGAGGGTCAGGCGGGAAGGGCGCGGGCCTGGAGGCCGCCGCAGGCGTGGGCGCCAGGGACTCTTATTCTGACACGGAGCCGCCGCAGCCGCCGCCGCGGGGTTCAGCGCCGCCACCCGGGACCCCCGCCCGCCGGGACCGCCCCCGCCAGGACCCTCTCCTGCCCAAGTGCGCCCCTCGCCTCACCTACAACCCCACACCCGGGACCCCGCGACCCACGCCTGGGACCCCGCAACCCACGTGCGCCCCCCCGCCCTGCTCGCCTGAGACCCCCGCCCCGTTCACGTGCGCCCCAGGTCAGCTCGAGAACCCCACCCGTCCACGTGCGCCCCCACCCGCCCGGGACCCCGGCTCCACCCAGTCCGCCTCCCCCACTGGCACAGAGGCCGACCGGCCGCTGCCCGGGACCCCGCCGCCGCCCCCCCACGTGCCGGGCGCGGAGCCCAACTTTCCCCGCCGCGCGTGCAAAGGCGCTCGGGACACGCGCGGGCAAAGTCGCCGCTCCCACTTCCCGGCGCGGGGTCCCGTCACCACCCCCCCCGCCCCGCCCCGCCCCGCCAAGTTGGTCCGGACTTACCGGGCCGCGCTCTACCGGCCCGAGGGCACCGCGCTGGGCCGGGGTCGTCTGGGGCCGTACAGGAACCGGGCGGCCAGTGGTCGGGGGGGCGCGGGGCCGCGCGCTCTCGCTCCGCCGCTGGGGCCACCCGGGCCCGCGCCGCTCGCTCCGCCGGTCCGCCCGCCCGCGCCGCCGGCCAGATAATGCGCCCTCGGCCGCACACATGGAGCCCGGCGCCGGCGTCACCGCCGGGACATGCGCACCAGGTCAGCGCGCCCGGCCCGCGGCCCCCAAAACACCGGGGGAGCTCTTAAAGGCGACGCCGCCCGCCCGCGCGGGCGGGGCCTCCGGGGCGGGGGCGTGGCCTCGGGCGAGAAGGCGCGGCCGGGCGGCAGGGCGGGGCGGGGACGGGCGGGGCCCCGCAGCCCCGGAAGCGCCCGCCCCCGCCGACCGGCTCTCCCGGGATTCCCACGCGCCAGGCGGGCGCCCTGGGCGGGTTGGGGTCGAGCCGGCGTACCAGGCTACGAGGCCCCGGCGCAGCGAGCAGAGCTGTGTCAGACGCAGGACCCCCGGCCCCCTGCAAAGCCCCCCGCTCCTGGGTAGCATGTCCGCCGCTCCCGGAGCCGCGGAGGTGCGCGGAAACTGGTCAGTCGACAGGCCAAACTGGCGACATTGAAGGGGCAGAGGGAAAGCGGGCGGTACGGGACACTCAGGACCAGAGAGTGACCAGAAAAGGCCCTTTGCACAGGCTCTGGGCCGCGTTCGAACAACTTCACTGGTGACGGGACGCCTCGACCCAAGAGTGACCTCCAAGGGCCAGGGCGACAGTACTTGCCTGCATGTGGCCAAGCTCTCTCTAGCACCCATGGCCCCTCGAGCCCCCGGGAGTGATCCCTGAGCACTACCAGGGTGTAGCACACAGGTGTGGTACTAAAAAGGGGCTTCCATATTTTCCTAACACATCGGACTACTTATTCCCATAACAAACAAGTTTCAAACACCAGTAGCCAGGGTCTAGTCTGAGAGGAGTGACCCCTCCTGAGCACCACATCCCCAGGTGTGGCCCAAAGACAGGATAAAAAGTTATATACCAAAAAAAAAAAAAAGTTATATACGTGTGTACAGGCATTGGTTACACAGCACAGCTCATGTTTCCCAAGAGTCCATGTAACAGGGAGGCCTTGTCTCATCTCAATCCCAAATATAAAACACAGGGCCACAGCAGGTACCAACTAGGGCACTGGCATCCCATAGTCCCTCGAGCAACTCCAGGAGAAATTCCTGAGTGCAGAGCCAGGGATAACCCCTAAACATGACCAAAAAGACAAAATAAAATTTAATACAATGTATAAGTCCTACAATAAGTTTCTCCATTGTGACCCCAGCAATGAACTCCAAAAAGTCCATTTTTGTTATATGCTGAGTTGTACCCATAACTGGCAAGCTTTTATCCTTGATTCCACCTGGGAACATCATATTTTCCAACTGTTTATGTAGAATCTAGTCACAGATCTGCCCCATGCCCCCCCATACAAAACTCAGAGCTGACCGACCACCAAACACCTTCCCAGACCCACTTTGTCATCATCTACTTTGCAACTAACAAATTCAAATGTTTAAGCGCAAACAAAAGCCCTGGTTCCCACAGGTGACTGGTGGGGGGCACCCACAGCGGACCCCTGAGAGAGGAGGGTCTTAGGAGCCAGAGCTCCAAGGCATTCACCCGGCGGGGTCGGTGCGCAGTGCATGCTGGAAGCTGTGACCACTAGTCAGATGATGTACATTAAAGCAATGCAAGCAAAATACTACTTCACTGTTCCTCACCTGGTCATGATTGATGCCAGCTTGACTAACTACAAACAGAGCAGAGTGTAGTCAGCGGGAGACCCAGGGCTCGAGAGCGGGGTTCCAGCGTCAAGCCAGCAGGCACTGAGTCACCAAGGTGACCCCTGTGTTGGAGAGAGGCACCAGCTCGGGCTACTGATGCCCTGAGCACCGGTGACAGGTGGGCTGCCCGGGGGCAGGGCAGGGTCCCTGAGGCACGGAGCTCCCTCTGCACAACAGACTGAGCTCAACAGCAAATACTTCAGCAGGGTGATCATAAACTGTTTTGCAATCTCCTACGGAGGCCGTTTAAGTGCTAAACACACTCTAATCAAGAGAACTAGGAGTCAGGATGTGGCTCAACAGAGAAGCACAAGCCTTGTGTTTGCTTGGAGGCCTGAGGCCTGGCTTCAGTCCCCAGCTCCGCAGCAGAGTGAAAACCCTCTTCCCCTCTGCACTAACAGAGCAGTCAGGGCCGACAGACAGCAACTGAATCAGCTTCTATTAAAACACTTCTGGGGAGCCAGAGAGATCCTGAGCTGAATCACCTGCACAGTGCCAGGTCTGATCCTGGTACCACACAATCCTGAGTACCTGAAGCAATTCATGCACTGAGACAGGAATTGCCCCAAGCACCATTCAGTGAAGCCCAGAAACTCCCCCCACACACACACACACAAAACCCATAATGGCTTGGGGCCGCAGGGGTAGCACAGAGAGTAGGGTGACTGCCTGGCAGGTGGCCAACCCGGGTTTGATCCCCCATTCTGCATGGTGCCCTGGGTACAGCCAGGAGTAATACCTGAGAGCAGAATCAGGAGTAACCCCTGAGCACTGCCAGGTGACCCAAAAGCTGAAAATAAAAACCCATACTGGCTTTAGCCAAAATAGCCAGGTGCAACGTTTTGCTGCAGGGGCTGGCTTCAATCCCTGGCACCAACAAGACCATTTCCAGGTCAGGATTAGCCCCCAAGAAATGTCAAGTGTCCCCCTAATATATATATATATATATATATATATATATATATATATATATATATATACTCAGACTCACAGACATGGGGCAGAGCTGCTACTGGCTCTCCTGTGCCCAGCCGCTCACGAGGCACCCAGGAGGGATGGCAGGTTCTAGCCCTGGCCCGCCACCCCAGCAGAGCCTTGCAACAAGCCAGATGACCCCCACTCCATGAGGGCCTCCATTTTCCACATCCGGACTTCCCCTCATCAGAACTCCACCCAGCAGACCAGCCTATCACAGCCTGGCTTGTGCAGCCACTTGTTCATCAATAAATGCTGGACTTAGAGATGACTACAAGAGTATGCTACCTGCA
>JAJIBD010014385.1:0-27136 GCA_021461705.1 Cryptotis parvus
GCGGTGTTCAAGGCTTTCTTGTCATTTTGGGGACTATGACTCTTCCCAGATTATGTCCTGTTCATGTTGAGCCCAAATGTCTTTTCAGGATTGCTATTATTTTGTTGTTGTTGCGGAGAGCCTCCCAAGTGGTGCCTAGGGAACCATGTGGCATCGGGTTGAGCCAGGCTGACCGCATGCATGGCACACCTGAACCCCTGTACTGTCTCTCCAGCCCCTCTCTCCATACTTGATCATTATGGTAGAGGTATCCTTGCTAGGGATAGAAACTGCAAACATTGGAAGGAGTATGTTTATCGGTAAGCAGTAAACACTGGTTTCTCCTCTATGTTAAACTCTTTCGGCATCTATACCACTTTCTCAGAACGGGCAGTACTGCTCTGACGGGAGGGGGATGGATTCTGGAACAACCCAGGGGTGGTGGTGGGTTTTTACTTTTAAAAAGTAAAAAATTTTAAAAAGTGAAAAATTTTACTTTTTAAAATTATGACAGAAATCTATTAAAATGTGTCCTTCAATAATGTTAGCATATATAGATCTGTACACTCTTTGACACACTTCACAGATTGCCACCATCAATTTTTTAAAAAAATTTTTATTATACCATATGAGATATACAGTTACAAGTATGTTCATAATTGGGTCTCTGCCATACAGTGTTCCAGCACCCATCCCTCCACCAGTGCCGAATTCCCACCCCCATATCCCAAACACGCCCCCACCACCCAAACCCTGCCTGCCCCAATTGCAGGTGCATTTTACTTCTCTGTCTATCTCTTTTTCAATCCCTGGCATCCCATATGGTCCCCGAGCACCGCCAGGAGTAATTCCTGAGTGCAGAGCCAGGAGTAACCCCTGATTATCGCCGGGTGTGACCCGAAAAAGCAAACAAACAAACAAACAAATAAATAAATAATACATAAATAAATAAAAATACGAAAGATTCTGGGAAGGACCTCATGCTAAAATGCATTATATTCTAAGATTATCACATGGCCGCTGAGTGGCCGCACACCAGAGCAGCTGTGGATCTGGAGTGTCTGTCTTCCAGCGGTTGGCTGTGGTGGCTGTGAGCTCAGGGCCACGCCTACCAACCTGGATTCTAGGGAATGGGTGGAGGGGCCCAAATACCTGCTCCGAGTCTGGCCAGCGTGCCACCATCAATTTAACCAGTAAATCAAAACTAGAAAAAGGGCAGGGGTGAGGAGGTGGGTCAGAAGGAAAAGTTTCCATGTTTTATCCAATAAGAAGTTGCAAATTCCTCAGAATTTCCCTGGGGAAAACCTGTAACCAGAGAATCTGTGAAATAAAATGCATAAGTCCCTGCCTCCCCCAGAGATGCAGTTACTCGTGTGCTTCCCAGAACGGGGCATTCATTCCACCTCATACGCTAGCTTCTCCACCTTTCAGCTTTGAAACAGTCTCCCTCGCATGCACAGAGAGAGATTCCTCTGTGCCCTTGGGCTGGGTGCACCTTGAGGTCTGGGGTCGGGGGCAGCTGTCGTGGTGGGGGCGACGGGAGCCACACTCATCTGAGGTGATGTCCAGCACATTGACTGGATCGGAGCTCTCGGGTTGGACCAGACTGATGTCCCAAGGTTTGCCAGCCAGGTGGTCTTTCTGTTCAAGCTTTGGTGTTTGCATGGGGGTCTTCGTCAGTACTGCCACTGCCGCCACCACCTTTTTCTTCGTTCTCTGCCATTTGAGCGTGAACATGGAGCTGAGTCCTCTGGGCTGCTCCCACTAAGAAGCTGATAGTGGCTTAGTTTGGCTTCAGTGGCCACTTGGATTTCCATATCGTTGCATTCTCCGACAGACATGGGGCAGAGCTGCTACTGGCTCTCACTGTGCCCAGCTGCTCATGAGGCGCCCAGGAAGGATGGCAGGTTCTAGCCCTGGCCTGCCACCCCAGCAGAGCCTTCACAATAAGCCAGACGACCACCCACTCCATGGGGACCTCCATTTTCCACACCCAGACTTCCCCTCGTCAGAACTCCACTCAGCAGACCAGCCTATCACAGCCTGGTCTCACGCAGCCGCAAGCAGCTGCACGGTTCATCAATATATGCTGGATTTGGATTTTGAGATGACTACAAGAGTATGCTACCCGCACGGCAGAGCCTGGCAAGCTACCCGTGTCGTATTTGATATGCCAAATACCAGTAACAATTATAGACCTCATTCCCATGACCTGATGGAATAGTTTGAGGCTCTTTATGTTCCTGGAGTAAGCAGGTGCCCTTGGCCTCTACTTGCATGAGATAGGTCATATGGAGATGTTACTGGTGCCCGCTCGAGCCAATAGATGATGAACGGGAAGACAGTGATCAGTGATACAGTGCATTCTCCGTGGGTTGTAGGAACTGATAATGGGACCAGCCGTAGCATGAGCACTTCCCAATTTTAACTTCCCCCTTTTGGGGTTTTTTTTCCCTATCCAGGCCACTGCAAATGACCTTCAAGAGAATATTACAAAGTTAAACAATGGGATGGCTTTTATGATTAAACACTCCCAGAAGCTTTTTAAGGTAGGTAAGGAAAGCGATTTGGGCAGTGACTGGACTGGGTGGGAACAGGGTACAGCAAGATGAAATCCTTACAACCAATGTGATGAAGGTGACTGCGTGAGGAAATGCCTGTCAGGGTCTGGAAGTCTGATTGGTTGGCAGAAACCCAGAGACATTCCTTTGAGGTGGGGGAGGAATAGGAAGGGACCTGGTTTCTGAGTGAGGCTCTGCCTTGTTGGTAGTAGGCTCCGCCTTCTGGTAGTATGCTGTGGGTACTATCCACCCTACTATCCACCCTGTGGGTGGTAGGCTCTGCCCTATGGGTAATAGGCTCCACCCTGTGGGCAGTAGGCTCCGCCCTGTGTAGTAGGCACTGCCCTGTGGGTAATAGGCTCCACCCTGTGGGCAGTAGGCTCTGCCCTGTGTAGTAGGCTCCACCCTATGGGTAGTAGGCTCTGCCCTGTGGGTAGTAGGCTCTGCCCTGTGGGTAGTAGGCTCCTTCCCCTGTGGGTAGTAGGCTCCGCCCTGTGGGTAGTAGGCTCCACCCTGTGTGTAGTAGGCTCCACCCTGTGGGTAGTGGGCTCCACCCTGTGGGTAGTAGGCTCCGCCCTGTGGGTAGTAGGCTCCGCCCTGTGGGTAGTAGGCTCCGCCCTGTGTGTAGTAGGCTCCACCCTTTGGGTAGTAGGCTCCGCCCTGTGGGTAGTAGGCTCCGCCCTGTGGGTAGTAGGCTCAGCCCTGTGGGTAGTAGGCTCCACCCTGTGGGTAGTAGGCTCCACCCTGTGGGTAGTGGGCTCCACCCTGTGGGTAGTAGGCTCCGCCCTGTGGGTAGTAGGCTCCGCCCTGTGGGTAGTAGGCTCCGCCCTGTGGGTAGTAGGCTCCGCCCTGTGGGTAGTAGGCTCCGCCCTGTGGGTAGTAGGCTCCGCCCTGTGGGTAGTAGGCTCTGCCCTGTGGGTAGTAGGCTCCACCCTGTGTGTAGTAGGCTCCACCCTTTGTGGGTAGTGGGCTCCACCCTCTGGGTAGTAGGCTCCACCCTGTGGGTAGTAGGCTCCGCCCCTGTGGGTAGTAGGCTCCGCCCCTGTGGGTAGTAGGCTCCACCTTATCTGTAGTAGGTTCCATCCTGTGCTTCTCTTTCACCAAAGGTAACTGGAGTTATTTCACCCTCCTGCCTAGTTCTTCCAGTGGAAATTTGAGTTCTGACAGCCCCCTTTTATCTTGTCCTCTTTGTTCTCTTTAGCCCAAACTGGTAGTAATTTTGCTAGCATAATTTTCTCAACCTGGTTTCTGTTTTGTGGATTTCAGTGTCCTCCGTTCCATCAGACAGAAGCCACACACACAGAACCTTGGCGCTAAGCCCTTCCCTCCTTGGTTTCCTGCTGAGAAGGCTGAGGGGCATTTTCTTGAAGCAGCTTCCTAGCTGTGCCCTTGGGTTTGGTTGCGAGGACGGTGCAGCTTTGTTCTTTTGAAAAGGGCCTTTTGTGTGACTACATACTGTGATCTTTTGATACTGTTTTCAAAGGTTTTAGCAAAAGGTTGTATAGTCGCAGCCATACAGCAGTCACAGCTGTGGTCTTTTCCTTGGAGTGCGCCTTCCTGATATTGAAGATAAGAACATTTGCAATTTGGGCCACTCTAGGCTATGCCTGGCACGTGATTCAAGGCTGTCAGGAGCCTGGTGGCTAGCGCTGGGCCACGAGGCTATGTCTGGCGGTCCTGGGTGGGCTGGGGACAAATGGTGCCAGACATGTGTGGTGCTACTTGTGCTCTCTCCCTGGCCTGCCTGCCTGCCTGCCTGCCTGCCTGCCTGCCTGTCTGTCTGACTGTCTGTCTGTCTAATCTATCTAATCTATCTAATCTATCTATCTCACCCAGCAGTGCTCAGGACTTACTTCTGGCTCTGGGCTCTTCTCAGGAATCATTCCTGGCAGGATCTGGAGACCCTATGGGATGTTGGGGATTGATCCCCAGTTACCCGTGCAAGACAAGTGCTCTTACCCGCTGTGCTTTCTCTCTGGCCTCTGGTACTTTTTAAAATTTTAGTATGTTTGTTTCCATAGGAAAATGTTGAGAAATTTCAAGATCATAAAGTCTGGTTCCCTTTTTATCCCTTTAGTTAAAAAATTGGCAAACAAAAATAATGAAAAAACCAGTCATTTTTGTGCGCAGTGCCCAGTGGCATTGATTTCACTTACGTTGTTGTGCGGCCTTTGCTGTGCTCATCTCTCCATGGCTTCTCAGTGTGCACAGCTGGGGCTCAACCCATCAGATAGTGATTCTCCGCTTTCCTCTCTCCTTGACCCTGGCAACTTCGTCTGCTTTCTACTTTCTGCATGTTGACTGTTCTGGGTCCTTCATGTTAATGGAAACACACAGAATTTGTTTCTGTGACTGTCTGACTCCAGCATAGTGTCTTCAAGGTCACTCTGTTAGAGCAGATGTCACCATTCTTTCCTTTCAAAGTTGAATGATAATCCATTATATTCATTAAATCCATTAAGTTCCATTAAAATTGCTTCAAGATCCTAACTTAACTCTTGGGGTGCGTGTACTCAGAAAGAGAATTGCTGGATCATAAAATAGTTCTGTCTTGAATTCCTGAGGCTCTGTCTTGCTGTTTCTCTCATGGTTGCGGGTCCCCTCGATCTTCCCTCTAGTGAGTACAGGGCTTCCCGTTTCTTCCCCTTTACACTAAGGTCTCTGTGGGCCCACCTGTGCTCACAACAGGCAAGCAGTAGCATGACACTGGAGCTTTGGTTTATTTTGTTGTTATTGTGGGGCTCATACCCCGCAGTGCTTAGGGGCCATCAGGACTATACCTGAAAGTACTTGGAGACCCAGCGAGTGCCACGAACCACAGCCTGGCCTCACACGTATTGTGTGTGTGTTCTGCCCTTTACATCCCCTGGCCCTGCATCTTCTTATTGCTTCGTGATGCTGAGCATCTTTTGTGTGCTTATGATTGTTTTGAAAACCTTTGTTTTGTTTTTGTTTGGGGCAGACATATTTAGAGTTTGCAATTGACTCTGCACTCAGGAATCACTCCTGGCGAGCTCAGGGGTCCATATGGGATGCCGGGAATTTAACTCGGATCAGCCGTGTGCAAGACAAATGCCCAACCCACGCACTAACACCCCAGAAAACATTTTTATTCAAAAAATGTTGTTGTTATCTTTGTGGTGCTAGGATGGAAGCCCGGGCCTGTGTGCACACATATCTTGTTGTGCAAGGCGAATGCTTTTCCGCCTAACTACATCTCTAGCATTTCCCCCTTATTTTTGAGTTTTATTTGTTGTGAATTCTAGGGGTTATTTTTTTTTTTTTTTTGCTTTTTGGGTCACACCCGGCGATGCTCAGGGGTTTCTCCTGACTCTGCACTCAGGAATCACTCCTGGCGGTGCTCGGGGGACCATATGGGATGCCGGGATCGAACCCAGGCCAGCATAGGCCGGCCACGTGCTAGGCAAACGCCCTACCCGCTGGGCTATCGCCCCGGCTCCCTCTAGGGGTTATTTTGTATTTCAAATATTAATCCCTTCTATTCATCCCTTTTCAGATATATGGTATGGGAGGGGCACAGGAGAATATCTATGTGAGAGAAAAGAGAGAGAGAGAGAGAGAGAGAGAGAGAGAGAGAGAGAGAGAGAGAGAGAGAGAGAGAGAGAGAGAGAGACAGAGAGAGACAGAGACAGAGATACAGCAGTCAGTGAAGAGGGTCTAGGGGAACCTCTGATGACCAGAGTCTCAATGAGAAGAGAAAAACAGCCCCCCCAACTCACAGTAAAGAAAGAGAGTCCTAAGGAAGGCATTGCAAAAAGACTTCCTGTTTTCCTTCTCTGTGAATAAAAGTTAATGAGTTAAAGAGATAAGGAATTCCTGGTACGGTGACTTAGACTTGTGGAAGCCACTCCCAGATGTACTCTGGCATTTTTATTATTATCATTATTTTGCGGAGGTGGTGAGGGGTGTTGGGCGCAGCTAGCAGTGCTCAGCTGCCCCTGGCTTGGTGCTTGAGGTCCCTCCCAGCAGCACATGGGGGAAACGCGGTGCCGGGGCTGAACCCAGCTTCCTGCGTGCTGACAGGCTCTCTTGCCCTTTGAGCCAGCTCCCTAGTGCAGTTCATTCTTAGGGCTTAGAGTTACAGTAGATTTTTTTTTTTTTTCCTTTTTTGGGTCACACCCAGCAATGCTCAGGAGTTACTCATGACTCTGCACTCAGGAATCACTCCTGGTGGTGCTTGGGGTAATCTTATGGGATGCCGGGAATTGAACCCTGGTTGGCCTGTGCAAAGGCAAACCTACCCGCTGTGCTATCGCCCCGCCCCGATTTTTATGTGTTGACTTTTTTTCTTGCTGCTTTGTTGAATTTCTTTCTTAGTTCTAATAATTTCTCTCTGGATTAGAGTTTTCTAAATATAAGATCATTTTGTGGCTGTGATGGTTTGGTTGCACAACCTCTTGGCCCAATCAGATGAGAGAAGTCAAGGAGTGATGGGTCAAAAGAGTTTCATTGGCAGCACATTGTCAGGTTGGAAAATGACAGACGTGGCCGTAGCAATAGCACAGTGGGTAGGGGACTTGCATTGCACACGGCTGGCTTGGGTTTGATCCTCAGCATCCCATATGCTTTCCCGAGCACCTCCAGGAGGAATTCCTGAGTGCAGAGCCAGGAGTAACCTTTGAGCATTGCTGGGTGTGACCCAAAAAGCCAAAAATACAAAACCAAACCAAACAAAACAACAGACTCATCATCTTCAGAGAGATGATTTTCTTCTCTTTCTTTTGTTCCTTTTTTCTTTTGGATGATGATTTTACTTCTTTCTAGTTTGTATCATTACTTTTTTTCTTGCCTAATTGTACTTGCTAGTTCTGATTTATTTTGTTTAAGTTTTTATCTCCTCTGCTTAGTATCTTAGCAGTTTGCCTGCTTATCTATTCATTCATTCATTTATTCATTTATTTACACATCTGTCCTTCCGCCCGTCCGTCCGTCCGTCCGTCCGCCCGTCTGCCCACCCGTCCGTCCTTCCGCCTGACCGCCCACCCATCCATCCATCTATCTATCTGCTTTTTGAGTCACACCTAGCAATGCTCAGGGGTTACTCCTGGCTCTGCACTCAGGAATTACTTCTGGTGGTTCTCAGGGGACCCATATGGGATGCCGGGAATGGAGTCTGGGTAGGCTGTGTGCAAGGCAAACACCCTACCCACTGTGCTGTTGCTCCGCCCCCTATCATACAGTTTGATTCAAAGCCAGCAGTAGTTTTTCAGTTTGTGCTAGGATGAAGAAGCCACAAATACATGTGTGTGTATTTATGTAAATATGCATGTGTATATATATGTGTATGTATATATGTCTGTATGAATGCTAATATATACCTGTGTACATGTATACATATCTCATAATCTAATCATGATTGTGCTGAAGCAGCACCTCAGCCCTCGTAATGTCACCGGATTATCCCAGGAGTTACTTCAGTTCCCAGTATTGGTTGGGTGCAAGACCCAAGCCCTACCCACACTCACTGAGAGGGGCTTATGCAGGATGTCATCATGGAGGCTGCCCTGGGATTTACTCACGGATTGGCAATCCAGGATTTGGAGTTGAGTAACTTCCATTTCAGAATGTTTGATCTACTAGGCCAAAGGGTAGATTAAATTCAGAATCCTTGACCTACTAGGTCCTGGTGGTAGATTGGGCCTCTGGCCCCAGTCAGGATCTCAACAGGTGATTGGAGCAGTAGATATAGAAGAGTAGGCAGAAGAGTGTCTTGGGTTTGGTTTTGGCTTTAGGGCCGCATCTAGGGGTACTCAGGAGCTCCTCCAAGAGCAGTGCCCGGGTGCCATCCCAGGCAGCGTGCAGGGATTGCATCCAGGATTGAACCTGGGGCTTCTGCTGGGCTCCAGCCCATGGAGCCATCTTGTTCACTGAAGGGATTTTTGGAGGGCAAGGGAGGGTGGTTTGGGGCCATTCTCTAGTGGTACTTGGGGCTCACTCCTGGCTCTGTACTTAAAGATCACTCCTGGTAGTGGTTGGGAGACCACTTGCAGTTCCAGATATTGCACTGGGGTCAGTACTGTGCAAAGCAGCTCTTTACCCGCCCCTGCACTGTCTCTCTGGCCCTGTTCAACGCTTACGGATGAGATAGCATGGGTTCTGTCATTCTTGTCTAGAGGAATTGAAAAAAAAAATTATTATACCACCGTGAGATATACAATTACAAAGGTGTTCGTAATTGTATTATTCTCGGTAATACAGTCTTCCAGCACCCGTCCCTCCACCAGTGCCCCATTGCCATCACCAATGTCCCCCATTCCCTCCTACCCACCCCCAGCCTGCCTCTGTAGCAGGCACCTTTTCTTTTTTCTTTCTCTCTCTCTGTCTCTCTCTGTCTCTGTATTTCTTTTTTTTAATTTTTTTATTTTTACAATTACAAGGATATGCAATTACAAAGTTCATATTTGGGTTTTGGTCATACAGTGTTCCAGCACCATCCCACCACCAGTGCCCATCTTCCACCACTAACATCCCCGGTTCCCTCCCCCCTCCCCCAGCCCTCCTCCATGGCAGGTTCTTTATTTCTTTCCCTTTCTCTCTCTTTCTCTTTTCCTTCCCTTCCAGACTATGGATTGCAGAACTGTCTCTATATTTCTGACTAGAGAAATTTTTTGTTTGTTTTTGTGTTTGGGCCACACAGGGGTTACACCTGGCTCTGCACTAAGGGAATCAACCCTGGCAGAGATCGGGGCTATATGGGGTACTGGGGATTGAACCTAGATCAGCCACATGCAAGGAAAATGTCCTACACACTGTACTATCACTCTGGCCCCTGAAGGAATTATTATTATTATTATTTTTTTTTTGTTGTTGTTGTTAAAACCGAAATCATGGGGGGCCAGAGAGATAGTACAGTGGGTATAGCACTTGTCTTGCACGCAGCTAGCCTGGGTTCGGAGCAGTGTTTTTCTTTTCTCTCAGTTTTAAAAATTTTGGTGGTGGTAGAAGTATTAGGGGGTCACACTTAGCAGTGTGGGGTGGTGCCAGTGTCAGACCTAGGGCCTCACACTCGCAAGGCAAGTGCTGTACCCCAGTCTCTTCTAAGTATTTCTCCTTTTTTTTTTTTTTTCTTTTTGTCTGTTTGTTTTGGGTGCCGCACTCCAGCAGTGCTGAGGGCTTACTTTTGTGTAGGGTTCAGGGAACCATCTAGGGTACCAGGAATCGAACCCAGCTTGGCTGGGAGCAGTACAGGCACCTTACCTGCTGTACTATGTCTCCAGTCCATATATCCATGAATGTTCTGTTATTCAAAGCGTCAGACAATTTATATTTTGATATTCAAATTGTACTAAATTTGGCTAGCCATTGCCCTTGACAGCTGGTTCCTGCTGTGTCTTTTTTTTTAACTAAGGGTAGGGGTGATAGTCCTGGTATGAGGGCCTTGGGATACCTGGGATTGAATCTGGGGCTCCCACATGCAAAACATATGGTTTAGGAGCTGGAGGATAGTATGATGGGTTAATTTTGTTTTGTTTGGGGGCCACACCTGGTGTGCTCAGGAGGTACTTTTGACTTGGGGTAGGGGGACGCTGGTCAATCCTGGCAGTGCCTAGGTGGCCATATAGTTTTGAGGATCAAACGTAGGACTCCTGCGTATAGAGTATGTACTCCAGTTCTTAGAGCTATCATGTCACCCCCATATTCTTCTTCTTTTTTTTTTTTTTGGATAAGAGGGTATTTGGGCTACACCCTTGGTGTAGTGCTCATGAGCTGACCTCTGGTGGTGCTGTAGGACCATGTGTGGTCCTGAACCAGAGCTGGTGGGATGTGAGACAAGCACCTTAACCCTTGTACTGTCTTTCTAGCTTGTTCATGTTTGGGGTTTTTTTTGTTTTTGTTTTTTGCTTTTTGGGTCACACCCGGCAATGCTCAGGGGTTTCTCCTGACTCTGCACTCAGGAATTACTCCTGGCGGTGCTCGAGGGACCATATGGGATGCCGGGATTGAACCCGGGCCAGCATGGGCCGACCATGTGCAAGGCAAATGCCCTACCTGCTGGACTATCGCTCCAGCCCCCATATTTGAGTTTTAAACAGCAACAGTGGAGCCGGCTAGATAGTAGAGCGGATAGGGCACTTGCCTTGCATGGGGCTGACCTGAGTTTGCTCCCTGGCACCACATGTGGTTCCCTGAGCCCTACCAGGAGTGATCCCTGAGTTCAGAGCCAGGAGTAAAGCCCTGAACACCACTGGTTATGGCCCAATCAGCAGTACAGAGATAAAACAGGAATAGTGTTATGTTTTCCTTTTTTTTTTTTTGCTTTTTGGGTCACACCTGGCGATGCTCAGGGGTTACTCCTGGCTCTTTGCTCAGGAATTACTCCTGGAGGTGCTCAGGGGACCATATGGGATGCCGGGATCGAACCCAGGCCAGCATAGGCCGGCCGCATGTAAGGCAAACGCCCTACCCACTGGGCTGTTGCTCCGCCCCAGTATTATGTTTTCTTCTTAGAATTTTCCCATTAGATTTTTAGGTCTGTTTTTGGTGGAAACTATGGAATTGGGACATTTTGGGATTATTTTTGTGGGGGTTCACCAAAAAACTGCTCTTTACAAAGGATTTTTTGTGTGACATGAAAGAATCATAGATACTATTAAGCACTGATCTCTGCTTTCTGTTATCCTGCTCAGGCTCCTGCTTACATTCGGGAATGTGCCAGACTACACTATTTGAACTCCAGAACTCAAGCATCAAAGGTGAGAATAGGAAGTTGTCTTCGTTAAGATAAGTATGTTAAGATTAGAGAGAGAGAGAGAGAGAGAGAGAGAGAGAGAGAGAGGGAGGAGAGCGATAGCACAGGGGGTAGGGTGTTTGCCTTTCATGCAGCCAACCTGAGTTTGATCCCCAGCATCCCATATGGTTCCCCGAGCCCGCCAGGAGTAATTCCTGAGTACAGAGCCAGGAGTAACCTCTGAGCATTGCCGGGTGTGACCCCAAAAGCAAAAATTAAAAAAAAAGATGGGGCCAGAGCGATAGCCCAGCGGATAGGGCGTTTGCCTTCCACGCGGCTGGCCCGTGCCGGCTGGGTTCGATCCCCGGCATCCCATATGGTCCCCCGAGCACCGCCAGGAGTAATTCCTGAGTGCAGAGCCAGGAGAAACCCTTGAGCATCGGGCGAGTGTGACCCAAAAAAAGCAAAAAACATTAAAAAAAATTAATTATGATTAATTAAGACTTTTATATGAGATTAATTCATGAAAAAGAAATTATATTGACTACTATAATTCAAAATTATATTGTGATTTTGAGATAAGTAGAAAGACCGAGAAAAGTTTGCTGTTGAGTATGGGGAGAGCTCAGAGGCAGGTGTGCGTGCATTGGTTGTGGGAAGCCCGGGTTTCATTTCCGTTAACCGAGCAGGGACAGTCCCGAGCACCACGCCAGGTTATATGTTGAAGTAAAAACGCCTTTGCAGAGGCTGGGAAGAGTTCTCCAAGCATGTCCCCTGGGCAGCACCAGGTGTGTGTTCCTCCGCAAGCCGCCACACGTTGTCTTGTCTGCCCCACCTAAGGGCTCCACTCTGGATCAGTGTTAGCACATGAAACCCTTATGCACTTTCAGCATTTGATACAAACAAGCTGTGCATAGCAAACATTTTCCAGAGGGGTGAAGAGCTAGTACAGGGCTTAAGACGCTTACTTTGCATCTCCCCAACCACAGTTCAAATCCTGAGAACCACACACATATGGTCCTCTGAGCAATGCCAGGGGTATTCCTGGGTACAGAGCCAGGAATAGCCGCTGAAACCTGCTAGGTGTGTCCCCAAATGGAAACAAGTGAATGTTTTATAGTGATGAAAGTACAGTTTTGTGTGTTTTGTCGGTGCTTTAGGCTCAGTGGAAACACTGATAGCAGAAAGACTTGTGGCCACATGAGCTTAGCGAGCCAGTGAGTGATGCTTATTAACAGGAATGATTGCTGACTCTAAAAGGGACAAGGTTTGGGACCTAGAGGCCTGCCTTGCAAGAGGATCATCCTGAGTGCCAATCCCAGGGTCCCCATGTGTCCTGAGCTGGCATCATTGTCATGTCCCCAGCCTGTCATTGCCACGCAGCACCACCTGCAGGGAAGTGGGGCATACATACAAGTAAAGCTGAAAACCTCAGGGGCTGGAGCCATAGTGTGTTTTTTAGCGGGTAGGGCATCTGCCTTGCATGCAGCCTACTCGCGTTGGATCCTCGGCATCCCATGTGGTTCCCTGAGCACTGCCAGCAGTAATTCAGCGGTGCTTGGTGACCATAATGGGGTGCGGGGTTCCAACCTACATCTGCCATAAGCAAGGCAAACGCTGTCACCACTGTGCTATTGCTCCAGCCCCAAGGAATGTGGTTTTTCTGTTGTTCCTCTGCCACTGCCTCACAGCTCGCATATCCTGTTGTTTTGTGTGGGAAAGGTGCCATCCAGGAACCAGCCCACTGGGGCACCAAGGTGGCCTGTCACTGGAGTTGTCATTTAAATGACTTTAAAATTACAGCTTAACTTGCATTTTTCCTTCTGTCCAGTGGAAATGAGGATACTTTCCTTGCTTAGTTTATAGGTGAGGCAGTAGTGTGAATTACAGGAGATTAGAAGATACTTTGAAAACTGAACTCTAGGGGGAGCTTCTGGGGGTGATAGTCCAAGTGAAGTTAGATTCTTCGGACAGGTCACGGGAGTGAACTGCTGACGTAGTCTATAATTAGCCGATAATAATATGTAGATGCAGATGCCATTGGGCTACACTAGCACGTGATAGGGTCAAATGGAAATGTTACTGGCGCCCACTCAAACAAATCGATGAATAATGGGATGTCAAGTGATCAAGTGATCAAATATGTAGATTTTCCTGTCCTGGGTAGAAGAATACGCCATGTTCTCGCCCAGCCTCTCCATTTTTGTTCGAGGGTTGTGGGACCCGAGAGAAAGGCTGGCAGGGATATACTCATTCATTTCCACTTTTTCTCTAGGATGATCTTGATCTGGCAGTCTCACGTCATACAACGCCCTTCCAGCTGGCAAAATCTCAGAGGCGGAACCAGCCGGATTCCTACTCCCGTGAGGAGACCCAGCAACGCACAGAGGAGGCCCTGCGAGAGCTGTTCGAGCACGTGCACAGCATGCCAGAGTCCGCGAAGAAGAAGCAGCTCATCAGACAGGTGAGGAGCCAGGGCGGGCACAGGGCTCTCTCCTGCTGGCCGGGAGAGCGCCTTGGAGGCAGGGAGGCCTGGGTGTGGGCCCAGGTCTCAGGGTCCCCCAAGCCTGTCACTGGCACCACTGTGTGTGTCCTCCTCCATCCCCCTCAGAATCTCACTTAGGCCAGAGGAGGCTCAGCGGTAGTAATGTAAGCTTTACATTGAGAATCTGAGTTCAGTCCCTGCACCCGCCCCTTCCTAGAAACATTTTAGTTTTCCTTTTGTGGGGGCTACCTCCTGGCGTGCTCGGGGGGCCCCTGCGGTGACTGTATGTTCGGTTCCCGGGATGGAATTAGGGTCAGTCACAGGCAGATCAAGTGCCTTAGCTCCTGTTCTGGCTCTCTGACCCTCGTTCAGTTCTTGCTCAGCCAGGAAAATAAACTTGTCTGTATGATCTCAGTAGTAGGCTTCGCACTAGTGCCTTTTGGAGAGAGAAGTGGAGGCGATTGAATATTTAGCTTTAAATAGTGACTCAGGTATGGATGGAGTTTGTCTAGTTTTGTTGATGTAGCAGGTGTGCTGAGAGAGAACCAGCAGTTATATGTTCCAAAGCTCCAACTCTTCAGCCTTCTTGGCAAGTAACTTAGCCTTCTGGAATTTTCATTGTCCTGTTTCAAAAGTGGTAATTGTGCTGTCCATGTTTTGTGCTTGTAAAGAGGAGAGAGTGTCTGCTGGCAGAGCTGGGCAGAGTGAGGCTCTTACCCAGGGTTTGTTTGTAGCCAGAGCACACATAACCAAGTTGCTGGTCCGATACTACAAACAGGAATCCTAATGGTTAACTTGGTTTTGTTGGGAACTCTGGGAACCAAGTTAAGCTTCTCGTTTGCCATTTTGAGACTCAATTGCTGATAAAGTAAACTTTGATGACTTGGTTAATTTCTCAGAAAATATGTTTGGTGTTGAAATGTCTTCACTCTTCGCTAACCAGGCAAGAGTGGCCTCCTGTCGTCTTAGTCATCTGGGGGTGCTGGCGCTGGGCTACCCTGGTGTGCTGAAGAGCTACCCACCCTTTGTGTAGCTAATGTTATTTCTTGGTGATGCTTAGGGGACTTTTCTGGTGATGGACTCCACGTGGAAAACGTATGCACTCTCCCTGGTCCTGAACCGAGCTGTTTTAATGAAAAGTCCTTTTGAGAGAGGCTGGCAAGATAGCTGAGTGTGCTGATGGTCGAGGCAGCCATCGGGGGCACCCTTTACGGAGGAGGAAGGAAAAAGTCCTGTTTTCTTTCCTTTGGCTGCGCCTGTTTCATGTTTATTTTGTGTGGGCTGTGCCTGGTGCTCAGAGGACACTCCCAGCTTAGGCCATTCCCAGTGGTGCACAGCGGTTTCCCTTCTCGCTTCCCTAACTTTTTCCTTTTTGGTTTGGGCCTCATCTGGCAGTGCTCAGGGCTTATTCCTGGCCCTGTGCTTAGGCGCCACTCGTCCATATGGGGTGTTGGGGATCAGACCTGTGTTGGCCGCATGCAAGACAAGTGCCTTACCTGCTGCAAATATTCCCGTCAGACGGACCGGGCTTCCGCCTTGTTAAGTTTGGTTGGAGAGAGGACTCCATGGCTGAGCGTATGCTCTGCACGCCGGTGGTTTGGCACCTTGTGTTCCCCTGACCATCACCGTGAGTTACCCCAGCACCACGCAGGGACTATTTCCTAGAGCGCACCACTGGGTGGAACCCAAAAAGCAAAACAAGCAAAATTTGCCAGCATTTGTTTATTTTAAGATCGTGAATAAACTTTTAAATTAGAGATGATTTAAGTTTAGAGAAAAATTATAAAGATAATAGAGAATTACCATATAGTCGTCTCTCAGATCTTCCTCATATTAGCTTTGTCAAAATGAAAAAAATTGGCATGGCTACACTACATGTCTACACACAGTTCTATAGACTTTGTTCAGGGTTCACAAACGCTCCTTTTCAGTGCCAGGACCCCATCCGAGATACCACATTGCCTTAAACAAACATGTACCTGTTCTCTCTCCTTTCTCATCTGCTGTTGTGGAGGAAACCAGGCTGTCCCACAGTCTGGATCTTGCCGGTTGCATTGCTGTGCTGGCATTTCTCCTGTTCTGGAGTTCTCTGTATATGCTACTGGACTAGTGGTTAGGTCTGATGCCAGACACTTGGTCTTCATGAGGGATTCTGCTAGCTCCATCCTTGGAGCGTGCTTTCCCCATGGTGCGGGGGAGCCATGCGGTGCTGAGGGTTGAACCCAGGCCTCCTGTGTGTAAAGCATGAGTGAATCCTGTTGAACTGTTTTTCTGGCCAATTTTGTTGTTATTTTTTCCTTCTGGGTGCTGTAACTCGAGCTCAAGGTATCGAGGGTACAGGACCTGAGTCTAGAAGCTTGGTCTTATTTGTTTAATATTTTCTTTTTTCTTTTGGCCTCATGCCACGATACTCTTGGCCCATGTAGTGCCAGGGATTGAACTTGGTCAGCACCAAGCCAGGCAGGCACCTTCACTCTGCTACTATCTGTTGAGTACTCTCCGTTGTTAGCACATTTATTTTGTTTTTGGGCTACACCCAGCAGTGCTTAGGGGTGGCTCTGCACTCAGGGATCACTCTTGGCAGACAGTTGGGAGTGCGAAGGATGGCCCCCTGGGTTGTCCTCATGCAAGGCACCTGCCCTACCTGCTGTACAATTGGCTCTCACCCCTAGGGACATTTAAATTTAACTTAACTGCTCCTCAGAGTAATTTAACATGCATGTACTAAAACCCCCAAAACTTGACATGGTTTTGACAGCATTATTTCTGCTTTTGGAATTTGTTTGCTGATATATTTATTAATCCAAGAACTTACTTCTTCTTGGACTGACTTCTATGATCAGTTGTACTTGCATATCGGTTAGCACAGAATCTGTCTTTTGTTGGGAGGGCATTAACAGGGTGTTCTTCCTTCTTTCAGTTCCATAAGCAGTCTGCAACCCAGACCCCAGGGCGGGAGCCGTCCTCCCCTCGGCCGCAGAAGAGGGTCCGCTCTCGCCTCCTTCAGTGGCCTTATTAAGGTAGGTCTGTGCTTTCCCTTTTTCCACTGAACAGGCTTCATTTTATTTTATTTTTTTTCAGTCGTGGGCACCCCTCCCACTAGCTGGGTGCCCCCTGCGCTGGGTTAGAAGGTGCTCCCCTGTTCTGGGTTAGGAGATGCTCCCCTGTGCTGGGTTAAAAGGTGCTCCTCTGTGCTGGGTTGAGGTGCTCCCCATGCTGGGTTAGGAGGTGCTCCCTCATGCTGAGTTAGGAGAAGATGCTTCCCGGTGCTGGGTTAGGAGGTGCTCCCCACACTGGGTCAGAAGGTGCTCCCCACACTGGGGTGGGAGATGCTCTTCCATGCTGGGTTAGGAGGTGCTCCCCACACTGGGGTGGGAGATGCCTCCCCATGCTGGGTTAGGAGGTGCTCCCCATGTGGTTAGGTGCGGTGCTCCCTCACATTGTGGCCGTGTTCACCAAGGTGTGCATCTCCTGTGCTCAGCTCTGCCTGGTGCTGGGGATCCGGTGACAGTGCCGGGGATCCAGCAGTCCCCAGTCCCTAGAACTCTTAGGTTTTTGCCTTCCCGATTACTCGGCCCTTCGTGGGTGTGGGCCTTGCTGTGCAGTGCAGGTGTGCTGTGGACCCCTAGGAGACACATCCGCTATGCTGAGGCTGGGGCGGGTATCACCCCACGGATTGAATTTAGGGCCTCACATGTGCAAGGCAGGTGCTACTACCTGGAGGCGACTCCCCAGGCCCTAAAAATCTTTTTAAACAAATGCAGTATGAGTATGTCCTGTGTGTTGCCATGGTCTCTGCGGGTTTGTCTTCAAACTGAACTTGCTGTTAGGGCTATTGCCATCAGGTGGCAGCAGGTAACTTGATAATGGGGTTTGGGTCTGTCAACAAGGCCAGGCTCAGTTAGCCTGGAGAGATGAGCACTGATGTTGCTGTGCGTCAGTGTGTGTCAGTGTGTGTGTCAGTGTGTGTGTGTCAGTGTGTGTGTTGTGTGTGTCAGTGTGTGTCGGTGTTTGTGTCAGTGTGTGTGTGTCAGTGTGGGGAGTGTGTGTGTGTGTGTGTGTGTGTGTGTGTTCTGAGCAGCATACCTCACAGCCCTTACGTGTGTGAGGCCCTCTGGGGACACGGCTAGTGATAGAGCCTGTGCCTTACATGCATGAGGCCCTCTGGGGACACGGCTCATGGTAGAGCATGTGCCTTACGTGTGTGAGGCCCTCTGGGGATGACTCGTGATAGAGCACAGGCCTTACCTTTTATCCCTGCCACAGCAACAAACAAAAAGCCCAAACCAAAGTATAATGTTAGGTGGTGGAGTTGTACCTTCACATGGGTGCTCTGCACCTGGCTCCAGATATACTGATAATTGCTGATTGAAATGTAAATAGTCTCTTGATGACTGCCCAATGTTTTTCTGAAAGAGAATTTAGGACTTTAGAATTATAAAATATTGTATCATTCAGTATACGCATCTAATTTATTTTTTATTTGAACTTTTTTCTTTTTTTTTCCGATTTTATTTTACTTTATTATTCCGCCCCCCGCCCCCAAATATTGTTACAACATTTTAGGCATACAATTGAAAGATGCTCATGTATAGTTTTGGTTCCACAGTGTTCCAACACCCATCCCTCCACCCAAACCCATCTCCCATCACCAATGTCCCCACCTTCCTTCCCCCTCCCACACCTCAACTACTTGGCGGGTTCTGTATATCATTTCGCCTCTTTATCTCTCCCTCCTGCCAAAGTTTCCTGCTCTTCGTGGAATTCAGTGCATTAAAAGACATCACTGTTTCCACTATTTTAATGGACTGCGCGGCCGAAAGCAGCTGCACGCACTGGGCTCGAACTGGTTTTGCTCTGTTGATCTGGTCATGAGGCAGTTTCCCAGCGTCCGGACAGCGAAAATGGTGGCTAGTGTGATGGGCGAGTCTCATCCGGCTGCTTCCGGGACCCCCAGAGGTGACGGGCCCACTCCTAAAACCCGCCTGCCCTCCTGGGGGTCCCCTCTTCAGCTGGGCCCGGGCGAGCCGAGGTCCAGCCTCCCCAGCCGCTTCATGTTATGGCCGATGGCCCCCGGGCAGCTCCTGGGCGGGGCCACCAGGCTCGACAAAATGGAGAGGGAATGGCCGAACCCTGACTCCATCTGACCGAACTTTTTTGCTTTGTTTCGTTTCATGGGCTACACCTGGCAATGCTCAGGGCTTAGTCCTGGCCCTGTGCTCAAGGGTCATTCCTAATGGTGTGCAGGGGATCCTATAGGATGGTGGGGATTGAACCCAGGGGCGTGCAAAATGAGTGCCCTACCCACTGGAGTATTGCTCTAGCCCTCCATATAAGCATTTAGAAACACAAATGTTAACAATTGTATAAAGCAGCAGGTTAAAGTGTTTCGTAAGTGAAGAGGCTGTGAGCTGGTCATAAGTCTACATTTCTGCTCAGTGGAGTAACCAAGCGGCTTTTAAGCTTGCTGGGGGCCAGAGAAAAGCTTAGAGGGGCTGAACACATGCTTTGCATGTGGGAGTCTTTATTCAGTGAAATGCAGCGAGATGTTTTGCAGCCAGCTCTGGGATCCTGGTACCCCAGTTCAGATTACTTTGAGGTCTTTTGATTTTTTTTTTTGTGTGTGTGTATTTTACTTGTGTTTTTGGATTACACCTGGCAATGCTCAGTACAGAGCATTTATGCCTCGTACTCAAAAGTTTCTCCTGGCAGTTTTGGGGGGACTGTGTGGGATGCTGGGATCAAACTCTTGTCAACTGCATGCAAAGCAGATGCCCTGCCTGACGTTGTCTCTCTAGCTCTGACTTTGAGTCGGAGTTTCTCTCCTTCCCTCTCTCCTTCCCTCTCTCCTTCCCTCTCTCCTTCCCTTCCTTCCTTCCTTCCTTCCTTCCTTCCTTCCTTCCTTCCTTCCTTCCTTCCTTCCTTCCTTCCTTCCTTCCTTCCTTCCTTCCTTCCTTCCTTCCTTCCTTCCTTCCCTCCCTCCCTCCCCCTCCCTCCCTCCCTCCCTCCCTCCTCCCTCCCTCCCCTCCCTCCCTCCCTCCCTCCCTCCCTTCCTTCCTTCCTTCCTTCCAACTTTGAGGTCTTTTGAAAGGAAGAGACTTTTCACTCTGACTTTCGAAAGAGGTGCTGGTCGTATTGTTCTAGTATTTCTGTGTTTCTAGCATTTCTTATTGTTCTAGTATTTCTGTGCTTTGCTTTATATGTCTTCCTTTTATCCTTTCTAAGACTATACATTTTTCCTCCTGAATTCCTTTATATAAGTAATATATTACATCAAGGCATATTCTGAATATTGCTGCTAATATTTACATTATAGAGTTTAACGTTTGATACATTTAAAGTTTAAAGTTTGATACGATCGGTGTTTGGAATCCAGATCTATTCTCTAAGGGTGAAAGGGAAGGTTTCTCCAAAGCTGGTAGAGTGGTCACTGTCAGCTGCTACAGCAAGTCATAGATGAAAGGGCTTTTAGTCTTGCTCTGAATGTCAGGAGTGCTCATGTGACCCTTTTAAGATGCCTTTTACTCTCCTGTGGCTATATTAGAAGCCCTTTAGAATTTCTGCAAACACAGTCTGCAAGGACATGCCAGGGAGGAAGGGCATAGAGCAGCTGGTATAAGTATCCCTTCACAGGGCTGGGGCAGAGGCACTTCATCTTTGGGGCATCATTACACCAGAACTAACTGGCATTTTGTTTATGGTCTTTACAGTGTGCCCTAAGCGGCCTGTGGTAGCTTAAGGCAGATACACAGTGCTTCTGGTGTCTGGCCAGGGAAAGAGAAGGCATCGCCTAATGAGAGATGAGAAGCTCTGGTCTTTGTTTCTGTTGTTCATTTGGTTTTGGGCCACATCTAGTAGTAGTGCTCAGGGGGCTACTCCCAGGCTCAGTGCTCGGGGGGTCTCTCAGCACCAGGAGCTCATGTGAACCAGGTTTGGAACCCAGGTCTCAGCATGCAGAGCATGATAGTTTCCTTAGATTCTTTCCTTCCTTCCCTCCTTCCCTCCCTCCCTCCCTCCCTCCCTCCCTCCCTCCCTCCTCCCTCCCTCCCTCCTTTCCTTCCTTCCTTCCTTCCTTCCTTCCTTCCTTCCTTCCTTCCTTCCTTCCTTCCTTCCTTCCTTCCTTCCTTTTCCTTCCTTCCTTCCTTCCTTTCCCTTCCTTCCCTCCCTCCCTCCCCTCCCTCCCTCCCTCCCTCCCCCTCCCTTCCTCCCTCCCCTCTTTCCTCCCTTTCTCCCTCCCTCCTTCCCTTCCTCCTTCCCCCCTTTTCTTTTCAGCTTTTAGTAATAGTGACCTTCAGAATATATCAGAAAGCTGATTTTTTTTCTTTTTTTGGGTCACACCTGGCAAATGCTCAGGGGTTTCTCCTGGCTCTGCACTCAGGAATTACTCCTGGCGGTGCTTGGGGGACCATATGGGATGCTGGGGATCGAACCCAGGCCAGCATGGCGGCCGCGTGCAAGGCAAAAAACCCTACCCGCTGGGCTATCACTCTGGCCCCCCAGAAAGCTGAACTTTTTTTTGAACCTAGAAGTGGTTTTGAAAATCATTATATCCAGAATATGGACATAATAGATGTTTTCATTTCTGGTTTGGTTTTTGGGCTACATCTGGTGGTAGTCAAGTCTTACTTCTGGCTCCGCACTCAGGGATCATTCCTGGCAGTGCTTGGGATGCCGAGGATCACACCTGGATTGGATGCAAGGCAGGCAAGTACCTCACTCACTGTACTATCTCTCCAGGTCAGTAGATGTTTTAAAAAAATCGTTTTTTCCTTCCTGAAACAGCGGAAGGTGCTGGGAAATCCAGTGATGTCAGAAAGGAAACCCAAGTGCCCAGCGCCAGAATCTGTAGCTCTTGGAGAACTGAAGCGATCCAGCAAAGAAAATATGAGCTTGGTAGGTGATGTTCTTTGGACTTTTCTCTCATTCTTAGAGGAAGGACATTTGTGTATTGTCTGTGCTTTCCTCTGTTTCTCCAGACCACTCATCTTTACTTCGTTCTGGTGATTCTTTCAGGTATGATAACTTTCTGCAGGTTTTCCTTAATTTATTCAACTTTTTTTTCTGTACTGGGGATTGAACCCAGGACTGCTGTATGTGCTCTGCCACTGAGCTGTCTCCTTGGACTTGCAAGCACATTTGAGTGGAAGAAACTCTAGCCAGTCATTAGCAAAACGACAGATGCAGTGAAATAGCCCCACAAAGCTTGGGAGGGGGTGGTGGTGTTGGAGGCGGGCCTACAAGCATCATATTACCTGAGGACTCTCCGTCAGGCCATCCCAGGCATGGGGCCTTTTATTAAGCCTACAGTAGAGTCACTTTTATTGACATGACATAATCACATTTTATACATATGTGTGTATATATGTTTATGTGTACATATTTATGTATGTATATTTTATATATATATGAAATGATAGAAGTTTATTAGTCTCAGCAAACATTTTAAAAAAGAGATTGGGGATAGGGAGTACAATGGTTAGGCGATTGCCTTATCAGAGCTGACCTAGTTTTTGCTCTCCAGCAGTACCCCCAGATGGTTCTCCCCAGATGTTCCTATCAGGAGAGATCACAGATCACAGATCCTTGAACACCAGAAGGGGTTGCCCCCGAATAATGAAGTTTAAAATATTTGCGGGGGGAATTTATTTTGGACTACACCTGGTGGTGTTCAGGAGTTACTCCTGGCTCTGCACTCAGGGATCATTCCTGGTGGGCTCAGGACACCCTATGGGATGCTGGGGATCGAACCCTGGTCGGCCGCACAGGACAAGCGCCCCTACCCCTTACCCTACCCTGTTTCTCTATACTCCACATGCGGGGGGGAGAGAGAGAGAGAGAGAGAGAGAGAGAGAGAGAGAGAGAGAGAGAGAGCATGTATTTGTCCTTCACCCTTTAACTCGCTCCAGCAAAACTCCATGTTGAGACTGAACAAGATTCGTAGCAGTAAAGTTCGTCTGTGGGAGTGATATTAGAACATGTAAGCCACTCTAAAATTTTCTTGTTACAGTTATTTTCTGACTCTCCATCTGTCACAGTGACACCAACAAGACTGAAATGGTATGAGGGGAAGAAAGAGGGGAAAAAAAGGTAATTGTACTTCTCTGTTCCGTGTGATTGCGTCGAGACTCCCAGCAGTGCTTGGGGCAGTGGGTGGTGCTGGGAATCTGCCCGGGCTCCTGCAGGCAGAGCGTGCACTTCCGTCCCTTTGAGCTGCCACTCAGATGCTTTGCTTTCTTCTTTATTTTGCTTTCTGGGTCAGGGGTCACTCCTGACTCTGCTCTCAGGAATTACTCCTGGCGGTGCTTGGGGGACCATATAGGATGTCAGGATCGAACCCCTGGTCGGTCTCGTGCAAGGCAAATGCCCTACCTGCTGTGCTATCGCTCTGGCCTGATGCTTTTCTGTTCTTAATTAATACAGGCTCTTTTCTTCAGCTAGTTGGTCAGGAGCAGTGTTTGATTTCCCAGAAGGATGTGAAAGTTACAAGCTTCGTTCCAGGGTTCTTGCCCTAGAATTCATTTAGTAGAAGGTTCTTTTTGTCTGTTTGTTTGGTTTTTGAGCCACACCTGATGGTGCTCAGGGTTTATTCCTGGCTCTAACCTCAGGGATCACTCTCGAGGGATTTTGGGGCCATATGGAGTGCTGGGGATTGAACCTGGTTCAGCCACATACAAAGCTGGTGCCCTGCCCACTACGTGACTCCAGCCCCTAGCACATGGCTCTCGGGCAGCGACTCAGAGCCAAGCTGGTGCTGGGGGAGAGATCTGTGAGCGTGGGCCTGGGCTCCTTGCCCTCCTGGGGAGGGGGACGAGACACACAGACACACACCTTAAGAATACTTGTTAAGCAAACTTAAGGGTGTGTGTTAAGAAAACCTGTTAAGCACAACTTGTTACACTTGTTAAGAACATGTATAAATAATTTGTGAAGCCGAGTGCAGATGTGCTGAGAATGTGCTCAGTGAATGTGGACCTGCTCCTTTTCTCGGTACACTGTAGCCTTGTCTCAGCTGTGCTTTTCAGGTAGACCGCTCTTGCCGAAGGACACTGAGCCCAGACCCCTGCATGCTTTTGAGGTTGTTTGGAATGAAAGGCTCATTCAGTTGTGGGTCAGCTTGCTGCTTCCAGCTCTTGGGGCAGAAAGTCGAGGCTGTTGTGCTTTCCCGTAAGGAAGCAGGGAGAGACCTCGAGAGGGTGGAAGGACCCTGAAGGGGAGACCTCAGGGAGGGAGGACCCTGAAGGGGAGACCTCAGGGAGGGAGGACCCTGAAGGGGAGACCTCAGGGGAGGGAGGACCCTGAAGGGGAGACCACAGGGAGGGAGGACCCTGAAGGGGAGACCTCAGGGAGGGAGGACCCTGAAAGGGAGACCTCAGGGAGGGAGGACCGTGAAGGGGAGACCTCAGGGAGGGAGGACCCTGAAAGGGAGACCACATTTTTTGGGGAAGGACCCCACATGTAGGTAGGACCCTGTTAATCCTACCCCTGATCTGAGCCATCCGTCCGGCCGGGGAGAATCATTTGTTCTTTCTGAGTCAGTTTCCTCTAAACACGAGATGAATTTTCTATCTGATTCATTTTCTTTTGTTTTTATTTTGGGGTCATACCCAGAGGTTTTCAGGGTTTGCTTCTGATTCTGCTCACAGGGATCACTCCTGGAGGTGCTCAGGGGACCACATGTGGTCTCTGGGTTGAACCCAGGTCAGTGGTGTGCAGACTTTTCTCGTCCTTCCAAGAACCAGCAGAGCCTTATCTGCGTGGCTGCACTGAGCCTGTTCCTGTGAGAACATAGTGGTGTTCCGGACGGCGGGCTGTGCATTCAGCTGGGTTAGGTTCACTTCCCTGCTCCGTGGCTGATGGTCATGTAAATTGGGCGACTTAACTTGTGTAGGCATCAGGTTATTTGTGACTTGGCGGGAGGATTAGCTCTGGCTTAGCCTGCTGTGAGGGTGAATATGGTCATGTACCTGAGGGTTGCAGGGAGCACTGGGCATAGACGAGGTTCTGTACAGCCGAGTGCTGTAACTGCTGTGGAGATGATTTCCTGAACTTGCACAAGAAGACCCAGGGATTTTATGAGTCAGCAGACTTAATCCTTAACCCTCAGAGTGTAGAGCATGAAATAGATTTTCTAGCATGCAGGTGGGTATTTGCGGAAAGAAATACTTAGAAAATGTGCTTAATGGACTTCTCTCTTTCCACCTAGGATTCCTCTGAAGGATCCTGAGTTCTCCTGTGTCCACCCAGCATTTTCTCCTAAGTGTGGGCCAGGTGTCACGACTGTCTGTGGAGAAGTTTGGACTCGCAGCTTGCTTGCTGCCCTTTGAAGTGTGGAAGTTGGCTAACCCTGTGACCTACTGCTCCTTCCAGCCCAGCACACGGATGGCATTTGTAGATTCTGCCTTCTGAACCAGCGCTAGCGACTCTGTTTTGTTTTCGTTATTTCTTTACTATAGGGGGAACCACTAACCAAATGGCACCTTTCATAGCTCAGAGACTGAGCAGAACCAGGTGGGCTCTGGTTTCTAATATTTGGGAAAATTCTGTTTTTAAAAACAGGGAAATTGGTTCTCAACTGCTATCTTTTTTAAATAATTTAATTTTTTTTTAAATACTGTCAATCCTGGTTGATTGATGTTATTTTTAACTGATGTTTTGGGCTTGACCCCTTTTTGATAGTATTGGGATATTTCATAATTCTATTGTTGTTTCTTATTTCGTTTTTGTTAAGGCCACTTGGGGTAGGGAACCTAAATGGGCTCTGAGATACCTTTTACCCTTCTTCACCTTCTGCTTTGGGAAGCTCCATCGCACCTGTATTCCTCAGTACCTTATTTTTGTGTCCAAGGAATTTGAAGCCATACTGGATGTTTTAAAATATTTCTTAGGCCTGAGAGTTCAGGATATTTAACCAGTTGTCTAGAAGAATGCAGGGTGATGACAATATCGCAGCTAATTTCCGTCACTAAACACTGTCCCTTCGCACACCCCTTTCTTTCCTGTCCTCGGTGATGGTACCATAGTAATTGCATAACTGCTGAATTTGTTTCTCCCACTTCCTCTTGGCTGGATCATCCCGGCCCACCCTGGGCGCCACTGTGCAGCCTCTCCTGGAGTCTTACCAGTACTCCAGGACTGTCACCCACTGCTGGCTGAGTCTTTCCTGCTCGTGTGTGTGTGTGTGCGGAGTGCCACTGTGCTGGGGCTCACTACACAGCTCCATGCCCGCCTGTCTCCCTCGGGTGGGTTTCTTCGTGTCTTCGAGGGTGCTGGTGGGCCACATGGAGTCCAAGGAAGGAGCCTCATGTCCGTGGGGCTGTTCCCTGAAAAGCATCGAGACCAGTCACCGGGTTCAGGGGTTGCTGCGGCTCTGCTCCCTCATCAGAGGGGGCTGCGCGGGACAGCCGGTGTTTGTGGAAGTTTTGGGCCTGCCGTGATCCCTGGCGGGGCTTTGGCGGTGGCACCTGGGCTGTGACTGCTCTGTTTAGTTGAGTGACTGCCTCGCCCGGACCCGGGAGCCCAGCCAGGCCTCTGGGGGAAGCGGCTGTTGCCTAGGCTTTGTTTCTGCTGTTATCAGCAAAGTGAAGGAAATGTCAGATTTGGCCTTCCCGCTTGCTGGGTCGTGAACGAGAGATGGTTTCGAGCTGGGAAGTGCGCTTAAGTCTGCCTTAGAGCGGTTGTGCCATTCTCTAAACACCAGTGAGTTCATTTGTGGGCATTTCTCTCGAGTTCTTGCCTTATGGAGAAATCAGGTGTGCCAGCTGTCAGGGACTTGAGACGGAGCCCCTGGGGAGGTGGGCTGCCTGCTGCGGACCCGGGAGTCCGCGCTTCCTCGTCTGTTGGTTTCTGCTTTCTCCAGGGTGTGCGAGAGAAAGGGTGTGCAGCCTCGCAACCTGCAGGCTGTGAGGCTGCAGGCGCCGAGCACACGCGTCTCGGTCAGAGCCTGTGGTGTGGTCCGCCTGCGCGCAGGAGCGGGACTCGGGACATTCTCGGGTTGACAAGTCGGCCACTCAGCCCGTGGGAGCACTTGCCCCCTGCCTGTGCTTTCAGATTGTCTAGCGCGCTACTGTGTGTACTTGGGGATGTGTGTTACTTAGTTTATTTATTGAATTGCTTTCCCTTGCTTGGAAGGGACAGTCGGTCATTTTTCCTAGAGAAGCTGTGAAACATTGGAATTTGTATTTGGAGAGCAAAGAGTAGACCCTCTGCCTCGCACTCGCGTAACCATTCTAATCCTGTGAAGTCTTTTTGGAAAACCGAAAAGACAGACCCGCCATTTGCTACTGCCCCCTCCTGACGGACGGGTGGGTGTTTTGAGCCAGTATTTATTAATTTTTTAAAAATCTGTAACATGTTTCTAAGCCCCATTGTGTTATATCCATTTTTTCTTGTTGGAACACTGTCTGGAAATGCCTCTTCTGTGAC
>JAJIBD010014386.1:0-16291 GCA_021461705.1 Cryptotis parvus
TGCACAATTATTTTTATGTCCTTACATAATCCCTCCGTAGGTTATTCACTTCTTTGTCACCTATTAGGACCCGCCTGGGGCAAACTGCAAAAGAAAGAAGCCGGCTGCACTGTTGCCCACCCCTACCCCTTCTCTATCCTTCTACCCTCCCCCCCCTTCCTTGACCCTTGTGTTAGTCTGCCCTTTCAGCCAGCCCCTGCTCTCCCAAGTGCCCAAGAGGAGACCCAGAGGAACCCCTTGGCAGGTGTGAGAGGCCGAGAGGGCAATGTGGCCCCTAAGGATGAAGGGTTGCGAGGTCTGAGAGGGGACAGGCAGAGGGGGCATTAGCACTGCAGAAGGCGAAGGAAGAAGTGGGGGGGTCAGAGCACCCCCTATCACACCCCCTTCTATAGCTGCAGAGCATGGCAGGAAAGAAGAGGGTCTTCCACACTGCCTCCAAGCTCCCCAACATTCCTGCCCAAGGACAGTGCAAAGCTGACCAGGATCAAGGTCCGTCTTCTGCTTCCCAACTTGGGCATGGCTGGGGCAGTACCAGGAAGAGAATCCAGGCAATCTCTCAGCGTCACACTCCATCAGGGCTATGTGCTGCCCTGGGGATCGGCACTGAACCCAGCCCAGTGAACCCCCCAACTCTGCAGGCACCTGAGTCCACTAGAGGGGCTGTGCCTGACTGATGCCCGGATGGGGAGCTCTGAGAGTTACACGGAACCACACGCAGAGCGAACACTTGCTTAAGCCGGTCTCAGGGAGGAATGTGAGTGTGTGCAAGCTTGTGTGAGTATACATGAATGTGTAAGTGTGTGAGTGTGAATGCGTGCATATGAGTGTATTTTTTTATAAATGTGTGTGAGAGAGAGGGAGAGGGAGAGAGAGAGAGAGAGAGAGAGAGAGAGAGAGAGAGAGAGAGAGAGAGAGAGAGAGAGAGAGGCTGAGGTGTGACTGCTTGGAGAATCCAATCGGCCTCGAGCCCAAGACTTGGCTCCTTCTTGGGAAGTCAGTCACGACCCCCCTGCGAAACCCACTTGGGGGGCAGTGGGGTATAGACGGAAGTGTGTGAGCACAACGTTCCTAACGTGGACCCTTTGGGAGAAGCAGCCCAAGGCAACATGGACTGACCAGAGAACAATCCAAGGCAGACTGGAACCAACTGGGCCGGGCTGAGATTCCGGGAGAAGCACCAAGAGTGTAGACCGGCATGGTCTGGACCCAGCAGAGGTCCATGGTGGGCTCACGGGAAGGGACCAGGGAGAAGCCAGCAGGAGAAAGTGTTTCTGTGGTCAGTGCACACTCCCACAGAGGCGGCACGGCTGTGATGACCAGCATTTACCCAGGCAGCATCCCTTTGGCTCTAACAGGCAAGGCTTGATCCCAGCCCTGCCATTTATCAGCCGTAGGACCTCCCCAGGCCTCAGTTTTCCTCCTCTAAGAAAAGGACAATAATGTTGCACACATGTTGTGTAAATTGGTTGCCAAAACACCTAGCACATTACTTGTCTGTTATTATTAAAGGACAGCAAGGGTTTCCTGGACTCAGGGACCTGGAGAGGAAACAAGGGTGGGTCCAGGCAGAAGACAGGACCATGTGCAGCCAGGACAGAGACAGGGCTGTGTGCAGCCAGGACAGAGACAGGGCTGTGTGCAGCCAGGACAGAGACAGGGCTGTGTGCAGCCAGGACAGAGACAGGGCTGTGTGCAGCAGGACAGAGACAGGGCTGTGTGCAGCAGGACAGAGACAGGGCTGTGTGCAGCAGGACAGAGACAGGGCTGTGTGCAGCAGGACAGAGACAGGGCTGTGTGCAGCCAGGACAGAGACAGGGCTGTGTGCAGCCAGGACAGAGACAGGGCTGTGTGCAGGCAGGACAGAGACAGGGCTGTGTGCAGCAGGACAAGATGCTTAGACTGTTCCCAAGCAGACCGTCTAGGAAGATCAAGGAAGGCAGGGAAGAGCAGAGCGGCATCCCAGACTTCCTGCAACCAGGGCAGGGCAGGGCTGGAGAAGGACGGACTCACGCAGCCACAGAGGACTTTCAGGACTGTGGACTGGTCGGATGGGCAGGTGAGTCAGGCTGGCGCCTCCTGGAGCCTGGGAGTGCGAGGGCGTGGGGCTATCTTTGGTCAACCTGGGCAAACTGGGACAGCAGCGGCAACAGGGCGAGGATGAGTTTCCTTTAAGAGGGGCTTGAAATGGGGCCGGGAGATGACTCAAGGGGCTGGAGCGCATGACTGACATGTGTCAACCCAGGGTTGGGTCCTCAGGACTGTAGGGTCCCCAAGCATCACCAGACAGCTCTGGGAGCAGCCGGTAAGCAGCACAGGGGGTAGATGATCCCCCAGAAAACAAACAAAAGACTGTGTGGGGGTCGGGGGAGGGTGTTTACCTCACATGCGACCATCTGGGTTCAATCCCTGATATCCCATATGGTCCCCTGCGCCCGCCAGGAGTGATTCATGAGCACAGGTTCCTGGGGCTGGAGCGATAGCCCAGCGGGTAGGGCGTTTGCCTTGCACACGGCTGGCACTTTGCTGGCCTGGGTCGATCCCGGCATCCCATATGGTCCCTCGAGCACCTCCAGGAGTAATTCCTGAGTGCAGAGCCAGGAAAAACCCTGAGTATCGCTGAGTGTGACCCAAAAAAAGCAAAAAAAAAAAAAAAAAGAAAAGAAAAGAAATGAGCACAGGTTCCTGAGTACCATCAATTGTGGCCCCCCAAGCAAACAAAGTTGTGTGTGGGGGGGTTGTGGGTGGGGATTGGAGAGTATGTGAAGGGAGAAAGGTCCCAGAGAGAGGCAGGCACAGAGACCCCTGGCAGAAGGCAGCAGAGAAGGAAGGGTAAGCAGTGGAGGAGCAGCACCCTTTAGCGAAAGGTTGACTGTCTGGGACAGGATTCTCCTCCAGGTCATCTGGCCATGCTTGGTGATGTGCTGCAATTCCAATGCCTGTGGGGCAGGGGTGTGATGATGAGGGCTGATCACCCACCACCCCTTCCTCTGGGGCCGTTTAGACTCAGCCCCTGACCTCCTTGCCTCCTCAGGCCTGGCTAATAGATTAGACCTTGGCCACAGCAGTGAGGAACAAGCAAATTAGAAAAGCACTAAATGCCCAGAAGACCCCACAGGCGCTGCCGATGTTATAGGTGGGAGAGTGGCTGCCCCGGATGAAATCAGGCTCCCTTGGGAGCCCATGAGTAACCTGACTCCGGCTCTCAGGCGTTATGCAGGTATCACTGTATTGCTGTCTTCCCGTTCATCACCTATTTGCTCGAGCGGGCACCAGTAACATCTCCATATGTCCTGTCTCATGCTAGTAGAGCCCAAGGGCATCTGCTTGCTCCAGGAACATAAAGAGCCTCAGACCATTCCATCAGGTCATGGGAATAAGGTCGATATGCAGGTGAAGCAAAGAAAGGGAACCTCAAGATGAGCGCTAGCCCGGTACCCCATCTAAGGCCCAGTCCTCCCCGGCTGCCCAGGGGATGCCCAGCCTGGGTCAGGACTGGTGCAGTTGCTTGGACCTTTGCCCTGAGGCAACTGTCAAGTGTCCGCTGTTCTGCATAGCTCAGGGACTGGCCCTCAGCACCTGAGTTCTTGGGGCACCGTGGACTCAGGCTGAAGCAGGAGTTGGGGAAGGGACGGTGAGCACAAACCTTGCCGAGGGCTTCCAGGGCAACCAGCTTCCTCGCAGAGAACTTCAGGAGGAAAAACAGTGAAGCAAAATAGTTTTATTTCAAAGAATTTGAATGGGAAAAAATAACACACTGGGGGAGGTGCTTGCCTTGCACGCTTGCCCAGCATCCCATTTGGTCTCCTGGAGTGATCTCTGAGTGCAGAGCCAGGAGTAAACACTGACCATCTGGGCGTGTGATCCCAGCCACAATAAAATTTTTTTTTCACTGACTTAAAGAAATGGGGGCATCCTTGGCTAGGCAGTGCCTCAGTTTCTCCATCTCAAAGAGTCCCATATTGCATCTCAAGGGGATGTGGTCCTCACCTTTGGGCTACTCCTGGACTAGGTAATTTCTTTTAGTTTTGTTATTTCCCTAAAGGGCTCATTACGAGGGTACCCGTCTATCAGGCTGCAGCACTGGGGGCACCACATGTGGACTTAGCAGAGCATTCTACAGACTGCAGAGGGCTGGGGCGGGTCACAGAGATTCCCCGTCCGGTGCCTCTGGGGTAACCCATCAAGAAGATTCTTCACATCCCCCATTGCTGACATTGCGCCTGGAGAAGGCCCTGTGGGTGACATGAACACCCACATTCTGACGTGTTTGTCGGCTAACATTAGCTCATCCTCCTCTCCAGGGGGCTGGACTCAAAGAACGCTGCTCCTGAGGACACCACATGCAAGAAAAGAGTTTGGGGCCAGGGTGGTGGCACAGCAGGGAGGGCACCTGCCTGCATACGGGGTGTTGGGGATCAAACCCAGATCACATGTGTGCACAGCAAGCCCCTAGCCCTCTGCTACTGCTCCAGCCCTCAGTCTTGAGGCGAGAGACCATGAAGGCCTGACTTCACCCATAAACAATTCTGCCTATAATGTTTAACCTGAATCTAGTGAAGCCCTAACTCTAGTTTATGGTGAATGCAGGGTGAAGGAATAAGGCCATGGTCCAAGGGGGAACAGGCAGTGAGATATGTTGGCAGCTCCAGGTCCACTCAGCCATTCCCAGCCTTCCTACCCCTGACCCCCTTGCATGTAAAAAACAACAACAACTGAACATCTCTGTCCTTAATTTCTCAGCATCCTGGCAGTTACAAATAATCTCGAGACCTAGTCTGGCCAATGAGAAGTAAGATGAATTCTGTTAGGAGGCTTCCTTGGGCAAAGGAGAAAGTTACCAAGGAGACCCCTTTTCATCACATGACCAAGACATGGTATGTGGAGGGGATGGGGATGGGGAAGGGAGGGAAAGGGAAGAGGAGGGGAGGGGAGGGAAGGAGAAGGGAGTGATGGGAAGGGGGAGACAAGGGAAAGAGAAAGGGAGGGAAGGGAAGGAGAGGGAAGGAGAGAGGGAGGGAAGAGAGGGGAGAGGGAAGGGAGGGAGTGAAGAGAGAAGGGGAGGGAGAGTGGAGGAAAGGGAGGGGAGAGGAGGGAGGGAGGGGAGGAGATGGAGGGGAGAGGGGATGGGAGGGGAGAGGGGAGGGAGGGCAAGTGGAGAAAAGGGAGGGGAGAGGGAGGGAGGGGGGAGGGAGAGAGAAGGGAGACGGGAGGAGGGAGAGTGGAGGACAGGGAGGGAGAGGGAGGGAGGGAGGGGAGGGAGGGGGAGGGGAGGAGGGGGAGGGAGAGTGGAGGACAGGGAGGGAGAGAGGAGGGATGGAGAGTGGAGGAAAGGGAGGGGAGAGGGAGGGGAGGGAGGGAGAGAGGAGGGAGGGAGGGGAGAGGGAGGGGAGGGAGGAGGAGAGGGAAGGGAAACAGGAGGGGGGAGGGAGGGGAGGGAGAGTGGAGGAAAGGGAGGGGAGAGGGGGGGAGGGAGGGGAGAGAAAGGGGAGGGAGGGAGAGGGAAGGGAAACAGGAGGAGGAGAGGGGGGGGAGGGAGAGTGGAGGACAGGGAGGGGAGAGGGAGGGAGGGAGGGAGAGGGAAGGGAGATGGGAGGAGGGAGGGGAGGGAGAGTGGAGGAAAGGGAAGGGAGAGGGAGGGGGAGTGGAGGAAAGGGGAGGGGAGGAGGAGGGAGGGAGGGAGGAAGAGTGGAGGAAAGGGGAGGGAGGAGGGAGGGAGAGTGGAGGAAAGGGAAGGAGAGGGAGGGGAGGGAGAGTGGAGGAAAGGGGAGGGGAGGGAGGAGGGAGGAGGAGGAAGAGTGGAGGAAAGGGGGGGGAGGAGGGAGGGGAGGGGAGGGAGAGTGAAGGAAAGGGGAGGAGGGAGGGAGGAGGGGAGGAGAAGAGTGGAGGAAAGGGGGGGAGGGAGGGGAGGGAGGGGAGGGAGAGTGGAGGAAAGGGGAGGGGAGGGAGGGAGGAGAGAGTGGAGGAAAGGGAAGGAGAGAGGGAGGGAGAGTGGAGGAAAGGGGGGAGGGAGGGAGGAGGGAGGGAGGAAGAGTGGAGGAAAGGGGGAGGAGGGAGGGAGGGAGGGGAGGGAGAGTGGAGGAAAGGGGAGGGAGGGAGGGGATGGAGAGTGGAGGAAAGGGAGGGGAGAGGGGAGGTAATAACTTTAAGCCAAGTTTCTTTTCATAAAGGAAAATTTCAATGAGATTCGATGTAAATTTAGCATTTCCCTTCTTTTTTTCTCTTTTATGATCTGTTTTGACATCTGATTTTGTAATTACAGAAATGAATTTTCTAATCTGCTCTATTTAGAAGCAGTCATCAAAATTCAGAGCAGAAACCTCAGAGTTTGTCAAGGTCAGAGACTTTATTTTGCAGGAGAAAAATCTGAGACTACAAAGAAACAAATGACCTATATAGGTTACATACAGATAATAATGGCTCAAGTTAAGCCCAGATTCCGGATCTGTGTTGTTCCTATGATAAGCTCAGCCTTTACACTATAAGGAATATAGATTTCTATTTAAAAACCAAAACAGGCCCAAAATGGAGTACTTACACTAAACCACACACTCCTAAAGCACATTTTAATTAAAGTTTCGACTTTTCCAGAAATGGAATTGCTAATCATTCATTCAGAAATCACCACATCAGTAAGACATGTAATTTACCTGATGACCTGTACCAACCCCTAAAAGGAAAATAATGTTTTAATAACTAATTCACTTTTTACCTAGCATGATTTTCTTGTTCTTGCTCTCTTTGCCCATTAAAGTCATTTGTTCTGTACATTTATCAGAACTCATTTCTGTCTGCTGTCAGACTCATGAATCATGAAACAAAATCAACAAGATCTTTACATTTTCTCAGTTGCTTTTGTTTTTTTTTAATTATTTTTTAAATATTTTATTATACCACTGTGAGATATACAATTACAAAGATGTTCAGGTTTGGGTTTCAGTCATACAGTGTTCCAGCACCCATCCCTCCACCAGTGCCCATTTCCTACCACCAATGTCCCCGATTCCCTCCCCCTCCCCAAGCCTGCCTCTATGGCAGGTTCTTATCTCTTTTCTCTCTCTCTCTCTCTCTCTCTCCCTTCTCTTACACATTGTGGATTGCAATACATAGATTTAAAGGTTATCATGCGTATCCTTTTGCCTATATTCAATGCTCACAATGCATTTTCGATGATTATTAGCACACTGTTCCCTTCTCTGTCTTACCTAACCTCTGACTCCTACATGTTTGTGGTAGAGTCCACCTGTTGACAAGACCTCCTCATTTATATTTTGCATGACCTGGGATATTGGTATTGTAATATATATATACAGTTGCATTTGTTTTTAACACTTACAACTTAAATTTAAGGATTTGAGTTTTTGTCATCACATGTTCAAATGCATTCTGTTAATAAAGTAATAGTGTTAAGTTTGAAAAAAATTGTACTTCTCAGATTGAGGAGTTACATTGGCTGGGGAAGTTTCAGGTTTAGGCAGGCGCGGGGTTCCGTCTGGAAGCTGTGAGGCTGGTGTCAGTGGTGAAGAGTCTCCTAGCAGACAGTCTGTTCTCCGTGACAGGCCAGGCACTTGTCCTTTGCCAGGATTTGCAGAATAACCTTGAAGAAACCTTCCAGGGTGCTCAGGGGAGAGAGGAGCCCTTGGGTGTGACAAGCCCAGCAGTGTTCTCAGATGGCTGTGGGTTGCTCTCTCCCTGACCCACTGCATCCGGAACTAGACATGGCCCAGCACCAAACACACAGCATGAGAACAGCGCTTAGAAATCAGAAACAGGGCAAAGACCAAGGGAGGAAGAGGGGGTGACCGGGTATGTGAGAAGCAAGATGGAATCTCTCATGCTCACTCCTACCACCTTACACCCTCCAGGGAAACATGACCGGGCACCACAATACACCTGTGTACTGTTGCTGTGTTGCTGATCACTCCAAACACACACACATGCTGATCATCCCTACGAGGTTTCTGAAGATTAGGAAGCCAGAAGCAGCTCTATGACTCATGAGGTCGTGGCCAAGCTGGGAGCCACGTCAGTTACCTGAAGGGTCACGGCGGGAGAAGAATCCACTTCCCAACACTCCCACATTAGCTGTTGGGGCTCTCTCTGCTCTTAGCTGGCAGCTGGCGGGGGGAGCTTCAGGGTCTACCACCCTCCTCTCCAATGGCCACTCACCACTTACCCGCTGCAACGTGCTTTCCCCACACAATGACAAATGCAAGAGAGAGAAGGAAATAGAGATCGGCAGAGAGTAAGAAAAAAGTGGCTCCAAGGTGGATGATAGTTTCTATAGCCTAATTTTGGGAATGAGACCAACCCTTCTGCCATGTTCTGCTGGTCACACACACCAACTATTGATGTGAAATAGTCAGCAGGGTGGAATACCAAAAAACTGAGAATGATTTAAGAGTAATTTGGAGATGGGTTACCATAGTAAAGATAGTAAATGGGAAAGAAAGACCCTGGGTTCTCTCTCTCTCTAGCTCTCTCTCTCTCTCTCTCTCCTCCATCTGTTTATCTGTCATCTGTCTGTCTCTGTTATTGGGCCCTACCCAGTGAGGCTCAGGGGATGCTTCCTACTCTTACTTGAAGCAGTGCTCAAGAGACTGCACGATGCCAGGGACTGAACTTGGGTCTCTGACTTGCCAAGGATATGCTCAGGCCATTGAGCTGAGCCAGACAGAACGTGGGTTTTTTTTTTTTTGGTCACACTTGGCAATGCTCAGGGGGTTACTCCTGGCTCTGCACTCAAGAATTCCTCCTGGCAGTGCTTGAGGGACCATATGGGATGCCAGGGATTGAACCCAGGTTGCTGCATGCAAGGTAAATGCCCTCCCCACTGTACTATCTCTTCAGTCCCAGAATCTGGGTTTCTGAAGGGATAATTGACTGCCTAGATAAGTTCCCAAACCATGAGTCGGCACCCTTGCTATCATGTCAAATATACATAAACCTATATAAACACACACATGCACATATATATATACATATATATATATATATATACATATATATAAATTATATATCTGCTCCTCAAGGTGTTGCAGGTGTGGCTGCAGTGCCCAGCTGCATCAGTAGGTGGCAGACAGGGGACAGGTTTGTCTAGACCTAGGGCTATGCCCTGTGGGCCCTGGATGGTTGATGGTCTTACATTAAAAAAGACTGGGGGCCAGAGTGATAGTCCAACAGGTAGGCCATTTGCCTTGCATGCAGCCAACCTGGGTTTGATCCCTGGCATCCCATATGGTCCCTGAGCACTGCCAGGAGTAATTTCTGAGTGCAGAGCCGGGAGTTACCCTGAGCATGGCTGGGTGGACCCAAAAAGCAAAAAAAAAAAAAAAAAGACTGGGCCCTCTGGGATGAACCCAGAGCCATGGCAGAGCCTGGCAAGCTACCTGTGGTGTATTTGATATGCCAGAAACAGGAACAATAATGGACCTCATTCACAACGAATGGAGACATTACTGGCACCCACTTGAGCAAATCGATGAACAACAACAGGAAGACAAGTGAACAAGTGAATTATATATAAATATGTGTATACTTTATATATATAAAACTATATATACCAAGATATAAATATATTATATATATATTGGTTTTATATGTATGTATATATTGGTTTTTGAGTCACACCTGGTGGAGTCCAGGGGTTACTCCTGGCTCTGCACTCAGGAATTACTCCTTGCAGTGCTCAGGGGACCATATGGGATGCTGGGGATCAAACCTGTGTCAGCCACATGCAAGGCAAACGCCCTCCCCACTGTGCTATCACTCCAGCCCCTCATGTTAGATTTTTTTTTTTTGCTTTTTGGGTCACACCCGGAGATGCTCAGGGGTTTCTCCTGGCTCTGCACTCAGGAATTACTCCTGGCGGTGCTCGGGGGACCATATGGGATGCCAGGGATTGAACCCAGGCCGGCATGGGCCGCGTGCAAGGCAAATGCCCTACCCGCTGGACTATCACCTGCCCCCGTCATGTTAGATATTTTTAAGGCTCTTCCTTTCCCTACTTTCAGCATTCAGTTCTTATCCAGAGTGATCATTTCTAACTCTCATTGTCAGAGTGATCCCTTCTCTGTCCTAACAACCTGCCCGTCCACTTGTGGCAAGCTTCCATCCACAAATGAGTGCAATCATCCTATGTCTGTCTTTCTCCTCTCTCCTTTTTGACTTTCATTCAGCATGATACTCTCCATGTCCATTCATTTATAAGCAAATTTGCTGAAGACCTCTTGATTACTACTAAGATTGCTAACTTTTTTTTTTTGCTATTTGGTTCATATCCTGTGATGCTCAGGGTTTACTCCTGGCTCTGCACTGAGGAATTACTCCCTGGCGGTGCTCAGGGGACCACATGAGATGCCGGGAATTGAACCCAGGTTGCCTGCTTGCAAGGCAAACGCCCTACCAGCTGTGCTATCGCTCTAGTCAAATTGTTAACTATTTCTAATGAATGTACTCTTTAGCTAGGGGAAGAACACATGAAAACAGTCTTAAAGGAGAAAGGAAGAGTTTGTTACTACTTATATCACTTGTCTTCCCATTCATTGATTTGCTCGAATGGGCACCAGTAACATCTACATGTAGCCCAAGGTATCTGCTCACTTCAGGAACATAAAAAGCCTCAAACCATTCCATCAAGTCATGGGAATGACATCTATAATTATTACTGGTATTTGGCATATCAAATACGACACGGGTAGCTTGCCCAGCTCTGCCGTGCAGGTGGGAGACTCTTGTAGTTGCCTCTCATCTCGTGCATTTCTTGATGAACCAAGCGGCCGCATGATCATCTCTTCTGCTGGGTGGAGCTCTGACAAGTTGGGGAGTCCAGATGTGGAAAATGGCAGCCCTCATGGTGTGGGGGTTCCTCTAGCTTCTTGGGAGGTTCTGCTGGGATGGTGGGCCAGGGCTAGACCCCACCTCTCCCTCCTGGGTGGCTCGTGATCAGCTGTGCACAGGGAGAACCGGAGCCGCTCCGCCCCTTGTATGTGAGTTTGTTATAATGGGTGAAATAATTTTGATTCATGTAACTTCTGTAACATCTTGATCACTTGATCACTTGACATCCCGTTATTCATCAATTTGCCCGAAGGGGTGCCAGTAACATTTCCTTCTGAAACATATCATCAGTAAATTTTATGCCTTTTAAAAAGAGTTTGCCAACATATGCCTCTTTTTATTTCTCCTGAAAAAATAGGGTTCTGCAAGCTAACTGAACAGCTCTCTAACACAGAAATAATACAGAAAATAAGGGCTTGCTTTGAACATCACTGACCTGAGTCCAAAATGCACGTATGGTCCCCAGGTACCACCAGGAGTGGCCCTGGAGTGCAGAGCCAGGAGTAAGGTCTGAGCAAGGAGTATCCCAAGGAAGGGGTTACTTTTTGCAAAAAAGTAGAAACTGCAAAATATTTATTTCTAAATAAATTTATTTATTTCCAGAAATATTGGAAGATGCAGCAGAAGCCGGGAAAAGCATTTGCACCGCCCGCCTGTCCTTCGCCAACTATCAGACCAAGATGACTGCCCTCCGACGCCTGATGGATCTATCATCTTCCAGAAAGGCAATGGAGAAGATTATCCATGACTTCTACTCAAATCTCTTTGATAGCCACATCCACCTGCCCACATACCAAATTCCACAGGATGGATATGTCATTTCCAACGTTCTCCCTTCTGAAATCCGACATGCCATCTCGTCGGTAAAGAAAGGAACAGCACCAGGCCCAGACAAAGTCAGACCCGAACACCTGAAGAATCTGCCGTCGGTACTCATCAATACACTAGCTCGGCTCTTCACATGCTACCTGTCCGAATGCAGGTACCCTCCCAATGGAAAACCAGCAGGACAGTTCTACTGTTCAAGGGAGACATTCACGACATCGGCAACTATCGCCCCATCTGCCTGTTGTCCGTCATCTACAAGCTGTTTACACAAGTCATCCTGAACAGGATTGGCAGAACACTAGATGAAGGGACAACCATGCGAGCAAGCTGGCTTCCGTCCGGAAAGAATTCAGCACAATTAACCATATCCACACAGTAACCAAGCTCATTGAGGTTTGTAGGGAGTACAAGATGCCGCCTCTGTCTCATGTTCATTGATTTACAGAAAGCCTTTGATTCTGTGGAGATTGAAGCAGTCATCGAAGCCCTAACCAAACAGGGTGTTCAAACCCAATACATCAAGATCCTTTGTGAGCTGTATTACGGATTCACCTCCAGGATCTCACCATTCTACAAAGAAGTGATCATTGATGTTAAAAGAGGGGTTCAACAGGGTGATACCATTTCACCAAAACTCTTCAGCATCACCCTCGAGAACATCATGCGACAATTAGAATGGGAAGGAATGGGAGTGAAGATGGTCGGCAACTACACCACCTCCGCTTCACTGATGACATCGTTCTAATAACACCAAACATTAGCCAAGCGGCACAAATGCTGGCTGACTTCGACTGAGAATGTGGAAAGATAGGTCTACAGCTGAATCTAAAGAAAACTATGTTCATGAAAAATGAACTAGTTCCAGAGGCCCCATTCACTCTCAATGGAAAAAACATCTCTGAATACAGCAGTTATGTGTACCTAGGTCGAGAAGTCAACATGATGAACGACCTAAAACCTGAGCTGCGCAGGGAGGAAGAGAGCGACATGGAATGCCTTCAAAGGCATCAAAGAAATAGCTAAAAGGACAAAGAACCTCTGGCTCCGGGCACATCTCTTTGACTCCACCATTCTCCCTGCATTAACATACGCCTCAGAGACCTGGGCCCTACGAAAGCAGGATGAGAATGCTATTCAGATCTCCCAGAGAGGAATCGAAAGAGCTATGCTTGGAATATCACGCCTCACTCAAGTGAGAGAAGGAATCTGGTGTTCTGACCTTCGTCGCTATTCCAGAATCAGAGACACTGTCTCATTTGCCAAGGCACCGAAAATCAGATGGGCTGGACATGTAATGAGATTTGGAGACAACTGCTGGACTAGAGCCGTTACCGACTGGATCCCACGGGTTGTCAAAAGATCATGTGGCCGGCCACCTACAAGATGGTCAGACTTCCTTGTCAAGAACCTGAAGGAACGGTTTGAGGCTCTTCATATTCCTGAGTCAACCAGATGCCACTGGGCTACATTGGCACGTGATAGGGTCCAATGGAAATGTTACTGGCGCCTACTAGAGCAAATCGATGAATAACGGGATTGTAGAAGTAATCAAGTGATCACCAGGTGTGAAGCAAAGAAATCCAAAACAAAATTAAATTAAAAAAAAACAATAGGAATTTATCCTGCAGAAATGCTCACAAGAAGCCTTCAAATACATACACAGGGGCCGGATCGAGTACTCCTACCTGGAGTACAGCAGGGAGGGCATTTGCCTTGCATGTGGCCAACATGGGTTCAATCCCCAGCATCCCATATGGTCCCCAAGCACCACCAGGAGTAATTCCTGAGTGCAGAGCCACGAGTAACTCCTAGATCTCACCAGGTGTGATCCCAAAAGGAAAGAAATAATTGCACAGGGCTATTAAATACACCATCAATTGTAATAGTAAACATTCACAATTAACCTAAGTGTCTACCTATGGAAAGCTAGTTAAATGAGTTATGGATAGCTAAATTAATTCTCTGCAGTCAAGCAGAATAAGGAGGTCCAAATATAGAAAGCTCTCCAGGGTACACTGGGAGGCAGGACGGATTCTATAGATCAGGACCCAAACGGAGGCGTCGTATGCTATGGCTTAAGTTGCATTGGGGGTTGACTACCTCAGTACACACAGGTGAGATGTTAGTGGCTGCTGGGGAGGGGACAGGTTTGAGGTGGGAGGAAAGCCGGTGCTCACAGGCATCCAAGTTGCCGTCCTTGTGGCTTCGACTACAGTCAACCAAGAATTGATGTGTGTGGCCCCATGTTGTTTAGATTTTGGCATTTGAAACATTCCAAGGCTGCACAGGGAGGGGGACTCTGGACTGACAGGGGAACTCTGGTGCGCTCTGCCTTGGGTTCTTTCTTTCTTTCTTTAATTATTTTTCTATTATATCACCGTGAGATATGCAATTACAAAGATGTTCATGTTTGGGTTTTGTCATACAGTGTTCCAGCACCCATCCCTCCACCAGTGCCCATTTCCCACCACCAATCTCCCGATTCCCTTCCCTCTCCCCCAGCCTGCCTCTATGGCAGGCTCTTTACCTCTTCTCTCTCTCTCTCTCTCTCTCTCTCTCTCTCTCTCTCTCTCCCCCTTCTCTTTACACATTGTGGTTTGCAATACATATATTTAGAGGTTTATATATATATATATATATATATATATATATATATATATATATATCCCTTTGCCTATATTCAATGCTCAGTTCTAGGCTGGCATTATCATTTCCAATGTTTATATTATTAGCACACTATTCCCTTCTCTGTCTTACTTAACTTCTGAGTCCCACACACTTGCGGTTGATTCTACCTATTGAAAAGACCTCCGAATCCATATTTTGCCTGACCTTGGATATTGGTATAATGCTATAAAAAAAAATATATATATATACTTATATCCCACAAATAAATGCAGTCATTCTATATCTGTCCTTTTCCTTCTGGCTAATTTCACTCAGCATGATCCTCTCTGTGTCCATCCAATTATAGGCAAATTTCATAACTTAGTTTTTCCTAAGTGATACAAGTTTTTCCTAACAGCTGTATAGTATTCCATTGTGTAGATGTACCAGATTTTTTTTATCCAGTCATCTGTTCTTGGGCACTCTGGTTATTTCCAGATTCTGACTGTCTTGGTTTCTTACAGATAAGAAAGCAAGTTTCTTGTTTTCTTATTTATAAAATGGGGGAGGTGACCTGGCAAGTTCTAACTAGCTCTTAGCTGTGGTTATTTGTTTAGTCACATGGCCCCAGCTTGGGGTAGTGACATGAACAGGTTCACATGCTTGGTGACAATGCTGTAACCCCACTCGAGTCCCGGCCACAGCAGTGAGGCCACAGCAGTGATGAGTGTTGGTAGCCGCACACATACCTCTCCCTTCTCCAAACCTTTTCCTCAAACTCTTTTCAGGGGGTTTCTCTAGGGAGCGGGACGTGCTAGAGCTTGGCTTTATTTCAAGGCTGCTCCTAGTACCTGCATGTTGGGCCCTTACAGAAGCATCCTGTGTTTTCTAGAAGGAGCTCCGGTCATGGCTGTCCAATAAATATTTGTGGCATGAGACAGTGGTCAGTGCCGAGCAGCTGGAAACCACCTAAATGCCTGACACGAAGGCATTGCTGTATTATTGTGGTCCTGTCACCCAACAACATGAACAGTCATGGAGAAGAGATAATTATAGTGATTATGTAGAAAGGTAGAGAAAAGTTTGTGACCCAATAACCTGAGGAGGAAACAAACTAAAGAAGTCCAAGTGGTCTGCTGTGCTGACACTCTGGGTCAAGGCATAGGACCTGCTGGTCCAGTTGCCACAGAGCTGAGATGCACTCTGGGGAGTGACCAAAGGTGGCCTCAGCACCTCACTGCTCCCACACTTGGGGCATGCAGGTTTACCTGGCAGGGACTGAGCCAACACTGTGGGTAAAGGATTTCCTAATTCAATCATCATTGAATCACAACCATGCGGGGAGACTGGGATAAAATCTGGGAGACCCACTAGGAAAGGAGCTGATCCCATGTAGTGGTTTCCTTGAGCGTCCAGCCTGAGGGGGTCCAGCCCAGTTCTCTCCCTCTCTCTAAACCTGAATTCTGACCTGTCTCAGGGGTTACTGCCCGTCACGGCCAATCCCATGAGCACCTGGGCTAGGGGGATGAAGTTAGAACAAATGAAAATAGTTCACACAGTGAGACAGAGAAAAAAAAACTGGGGGGGATTCTGAGAAGACGTGTTGCTCTTGTCAAAGAGATGAATCACAGGGGCCAGGGAAATAGTACAGCAAGCAGGGCACTTGCCCTACATAGCACAGACCAGGGTTGGATCCCCATAGGGTCCCCCTGAGCACCGCCATAAGTGATTCCTGAGTGTAAAGCCAGGAGTAACCCCTGAGCATTGCTGGGTGTGGCCCCCAAACCAAAATCATACTATAATAAATTAAAAAATAATAAAAAATAAAATGAGATGACACAGCTAGTGATGGTGGAGTAGGTCCTATTGGCCCCAAACTCCTACATGACAACAATAATGAGTCTCTGTGGGCCAGGATATGGCTCGGGGTGGAAGATGCCTCATGTGGGTGAGGCCCTGGGTTTGACCTGGCAGTGCAGAGACAGAGGAGGACAGCAGATAGGAGCTAGGTAGGTTAAGA
>JAJIBD010014387.1:0-25148 GCA_021461705.1 Cryptotis parvus
CTCTTGGGAGTGGATGGTGCTCTTGGCTCACAGCTAAGCCCCTCCTGGGACAGCACCAGCAGACCGTGCGGGTGGTGTGCTCAGCTCCACCGGGTAACCAGCTGGCTTGCAGCCTTCCTGGCTGCAGGCTCAGCCATGTGCTGTGAAAGGCTAGCCTGCTCAACTGGATGTCAGTGAGACCAGAAAAGTTCTAAAGATACCTGAGGGGAAGAGTCTGGAGGCTCCGAGCAGCCACAGGCTGCCCTGCCCGTGAGGCTGATGGAGAGGGGATGCGGGGAGGAAGAGAGAGCTGAGGGGAGGGGGACTGACCACAGCCAGGACACTGGGTGCCAGGAGGGAGGGGACAGTTTCTGGGGCAACAGTCACTTCCCCCTATTCAAGAGAAAAGCAGATGTATCTCCCTCTGGTCTGAGCCAGCGCCACGTCACATGGACGATGCTTGAGAGCCCATGGGGCAACTGTGCTCAGAAGCAACCAAGTCAGCTCAACACCCCGAATGACTGGGCTGGGAGAGCGCACCAGCGGGAGCCCAGGCCTCCTGGGAGCTGGGTTCTGTATGTCCCCTTCTCCCCTACCCCACACAAGCACCCCCATCGCTGGGTGTGAGCACGAAACCATCAGCCCCCATGTTGGGCTGAAATTATTAATCGTTATGATTATTATTTTTTTTCTTTGTGGGTCACACTCCACAATGCTCAGGGGGTTTCTCCTGGCTCTGCACTCAGGAATTACTCCTGACAGTGCTCGGGGATCATATAGGGTGTCGGGATCAAATTTGGGTCCCCACCAGGTTGTACTACATCGCCTGGCCCTGTGATGGGCTAATTTAGAGGGGAGTGATGGTGGGGCTCACTGAGCACAGCTTCAAAGGTTCCAGCAGAAACAAACTGGACCAGGTGAGCCCAGTGAGTGAGCACTGAGCCAGCAGTGCGTGGTCCTGGTTGCTCTCTGCCCCGTGTATCTGAGGCATGCATCACTGTCCCACTAACACGCCCTAGTGATGTGCAAGATTAGGGGAGCCCCAGACAGGAGAGGTTGATACCAGTGTAGGGGATCGGAAGATTCCTTCTATCAAACTGGGTTCCCAGGGCAAAACAGGTGCTCCAGCCCTTTGAGGGGGAGGGGCATCTGCCCCAAACCAAAAAAGTTGTCATCCCATCTCTAAAAGAGAACCACCTCTATGGTTTCTCTGGCTCACACCTGGAGGGGCTCAGGGCACTGGCCTTGCACGCGGCCAGGCCGAATTCAGTCCCTGCTAGCCACTATGGCCCCCAGTCCCACCAAGAATCGCCTCTGAGCACAGAGTCAGGAAGTGAGTCCTGGCTTTGTGCTCAGGGATCACTTCTGGCAGCGCTCAGGGACCCTATGTGGTCCAGGTGGGCTCCATGCAAGGGTGCGCCTTCCCCCTCTGTGCTATCACTTTGGCCCCTAGATGGGATAAGTCTTTAGAAAAGGAATGAGACATCTTGGGCCAATCACTGCATTCTAGTCTTCAGATATCTCAGTCCCTTTTCCTATGAGGCTGAAAAACGGGGGTGTGCATCGAGCTGCTTTCACATTTCCACAGGAGCTGCGGTTAGGGAGCCGGAGCCCGAGAAGCGGAAGTCAACTTTCCAGGGACACGCGCGCCGGGCCCAGGGAAGGAGCATGTGTTGGTGCCCAGCTTCGGGCCTCTGGGTGGGTTGGTTCAGGGGCTGACCAAATGCCTGAGCCGAATGGCACCTTCCTGAGTCTCTACTTTCTCCTCCAGAGTTGGGGAGGGGGAGGCCAGTGCAGCGGCCTGGGCCCAGCTCCTGAAAGTCTCAGGAACGAGGACTATGCGGCCCTGGAAAGGTAGAGACTCTTTTCTTCCTGGTCCTGTCCACTATTATTCCTTTGGGGGCTTCAAGCGGGTATCACTTTGACCAGACTGATTTTTTTTCTTTGTCCCTGGAGGTACTGCAATACCAGGTCAAATGCATGGAGTGGACAGAGCAAGCTCCCTATTCCAACTCCTAGCTCCAACATCCATTTAATATATAGTCCCCGGAGAGAGGGACACATCAGATTTAAAATGATAAGAACAGATGCTACACTTGATCTTAAGGAAAAGGTCGAGAAGCGATGGGCAGACTGAGTTTGAAAGCAAAGGTGGCACTCTGCATTCTCTGGCCAAAGGCCAACAGAAAAGGGTGGCAGGTTGCAGGAAGTCACCCCCTTCTCCAGTGACAGGAGAGTCCAGCCCTGAAAACCCAGTGTCCTGCCCTGGGGCCAGAGAGGAGGCTCTGTTCAACGACCGAGTACTGGCTTTGCACACAGGGAGGTCTGGGCTCCATCTCGGCACTACCCGCATAGAGCAGTCCCGAGCATTGCAGGGTGTTGGACCCTGTCCTCACCCCTACCCCCCCAAAAAAAAACACCAAAACCCAAACCAAAAACCCAGATCCCTGCATGAGGCCAAGAGAGGGCTCCAGGGCAGAGCCCTTACCTGACTTGCAAATGGGAGTCCCTGGTTTCGATCCCACCACCGTGAGAGAATGACTTAAGCAACCTGGCCCCCTCCGGCAAGAGCCCCACCCACTGCCCCACTCACTCCTGCAGCAGCAGGTCCTGAAGCGAATCATGTCTGGCCAGGACGTGCACGCTGGCTCGCGGCTGTGCACAGGTTGTACTTGAGGGTATTTCCGCTGCAGCTGCAGCACCAGCCCCGGATGGCCGGACACTTGCGGCTGATGCAGCTGAAGCGGTGCCGCAGGGCATGCGCCTTGCACTTCAGGGCCTCTTTGATGAAGGACTTGCCCTGGGGACAGAAAGCGGCCACGGAGAGGGCCTGGTCACTCACTTAGGCATGTCCTCACTGTAGCTGACCCAGAGAGACACACTTTCAGGGACAGGCCCAGTGCACCACCAGGAGGTACCTCTGGGGTGCGCTGCTTCAGTGGACTGAGCAATCTGGGCCTCCTGTCACTGGGTGGCTTCCAGGTGGTCCCACACTGACCATGGTGGTCATGCTGTGGGGGCCCCAGTGAGTTTTTCCCAAGTAGAAAATCTCCAAAAGCTCACCCTTTTCTTCCTCCTGCCTTTCCACACTGATTGAGATGGGGTAGAAGGGCTGGAAGGGCTGAGCGCAAGCCCGACACACAGAAGCCTCAGGCTCTAGCCAGAACCCCCCACCTCACCCACCCCAATGCCTGGGTCGCTCCCAAAGCACAACAGAGAAAAGATGGGATGTGAGTGTGCCCCCTTTTCTGCCTGCCCTGCCCCCTCCTTGTCCCCTCCAGAAGCAGCATCTTCCCTTTGCGCAAAGGGCTTGACTCCATTCAGCTGTCTTGCCTCTCAAAGGCCCCTGTTGGCACCCTGCCTGGCAGGGTCTAACAGAGGCCGCCCAGGGGCTGCCCTGCCCCCACGAAGCGGTCAGGCCGCATCTGGACTCAGTCCTCCTTCTGGCCACCATGCTGTTAGCTTGTTCTTGTCCGGGAAGGGAGACAGCTGTCGGGGACAGGCTGGGGGCCCTCAGCTGTCTTATCAACATCTGCCGGGGCACTGTGGGAGACCTCCCCTGGGGTCCTCTGCACCCCAATCCCATAGAGACAAGACATGTTTGGACAGGGACCCCCAGGGGGGACCATGTCGAGCCAGCCTCAGTTCTGTTAGAAACGGGAAACTGGCCCCTAGGGGTGCTCACCCCAACGGCTGAGGGAGGGTGCCCCAGTTTGCAGAGCAGTGGTTGCTGGACCTGGCCTGCACAGGGTGGGATGCTTCTGACAGTTTCGTCCCTCACATCCTGTGGGGCAGCTGGGGTGCAGGCTGTCAGGGAGCCTCCCCGTCCGGATCCCCTCCGCCATGGAGGAAGACCCTGTTGAATCGGGGCTCCTGAGGAAGTAGGGTGGTGTTGAGGGCTAAAGGGAGGTCCTTACCCTTCCCCCCCACAACAGCTAGCCTCAGAGGGTGCCGAAGGTGCTTCCAGGAGGTCTACATGGCCCGTGAACTCCGTGCCTCCCCTCTGTCAGTGAGGTTGCAAGCTGCTGCCCTTTGCAGCCAAGTTCCAACTTAGCCACAGGCAGCTTTGGGGGCCGGGCAAGAAGGGAAGTGGGTCAGGCCCTGCCTATAATTATCATATAGAGCAGGGGCTCACTCAGGGCCTTGCCTATGCTGGGGAGGGTCCCCGCCCTGGAAGCTGGTGCTGCTGTGCCCTGCGCCACCCGGCATTGGAGATGTCAGTTCCACCACTGCTGGCCACATCCCCTTCCCGCCCTCCCGGTGTATGGATCTCCTGGGTCTTTGCTGATGTCCCCGTTCATTGGCGGTCTGGTCAGACCCAGCAGGTCTCTACTTAAGGTCTTTTTGTTGTGGTTGCTGGTTTTGGGGCCACGCCTGGCTGTACTTAGGGCTTACTCCTGGCTCTGCTCTTAGGAATTACTCCTTCCTCTGCTCCAGGGGATCATATGGCATGCCAGGGATCAAACCTGGGTCAGCCATGTGCAAGTCAAGGGCCCTACCCACTGTATTGGCTCTAGCTCCTCTCTCCAAGGTCTTTTCATTTACTGAGACCCTGGTCTTCTCTGCTGGAGTTCTCCACTAATGACTTACCCGTCCCTCTTTTGCCCATGTTCACCAGCTTAAGAAAGAGGGTCTAGAAGGTGCCAGCTACTGAAAAATGCCAGAAAACAGAGCCTGGGGAGGGCCAGCACTGCCTCCAGTCACCTGGAAAGTCCCTTGCAAATGCTCCTTTCCCTACCCCCGTGCAGACAAGCAGCAGGAATCTGTGAGTGACGGTGGACTATTTCTGCTCAGTTCTCGCTTCCAGTTCATACCTGGGCATCGAACTTCCCTGCATTGTGCAGGAAAGTCATGCAGATTCCATGTAAGCCCTGGATCTCACAGGAGTTGTTCTCGAAGCATTCAAACACACCGCAGCCCACGTCACCGGCACTGACCAAACAATGCTGGATTTCCGCTGTGAAGAGAAAGACCCAAGATAGAGACCAGGTTCTCGGCCGTGCTGGGCCCAGGGGGCATGCTCAGACTGTGGGAGCTGCAGGCTCCATCCCTGCTGGCATCCTAATGGTCCCCTCCAGGAACGGGCACTGAACTTGGGAGTAGCATCCAGCCCCATCACAACACCACTGGGCATGGCCCTGAAAAAGGGAGTAGAGAGACATTAAAATTTTAGTAAGACCTAAGAGAGAGAGAGAGAGAGAAAGAGAGAGAGAGAGAGAGAGAGAGAGAGAGAGAGAATGTATTATAGGACTAACAAGAGCCAGGAGGCCGAGAAGAGCCTCATGTGAGCCTCCGACCCAGAGTTCTCTGCATCTGTAACCAACACACCATTCTCCTACGATTACCCTCCCAGCCTAGCAAATGGAAGAGAATTCCATTTTCCACCCTTCCCTCTTAATAACAGCCACTGTGGAGAGCCTGAGTTTGAGAGCAGAGAAACCATTGGGACCCTTCTCCAGGCTCTTGCCGGTGGGCTCGTTGGCCCTCTGCGCTTCAGCAGTGAACATGCCCCCTTTCAGACTCGGGTCTGAGGAGGCTGTTCTTGAATCCCAGCCACTTCCTTCCTGACCCCAAGTGAGGGCGTCCAGAAAAGCAGTTTCAATTCAGCTTTATGATTCAACACCTAAAAATCAAAACAAAATTCCTATTAAGGCAGTGCCTCCGATCCCTCCGCATTGAAAATACCCTGGGGTCGGGCAGCTGCGGTTGCCCGGTTCTGCCTGCAGCAAGCAGCCACGGCAGGGAGCGGCGGGCTAGAGCTGGCGTGAGGTGTCACTTACTCCAGGATTCCAGTGACCCACGCGCCAGAGCACCCCACACCTTGGCTAAATGTGGCCCCGATTTGTCTCTCTGAAAGGAGAGGAGGACAGGCAAAGCAACTGGCCGCCAAGCTTCTCGGCCCTCCCTTCCCCTCCCCAATTCCTGATTCAAACCAATCACTTGATTACATCAGAAAAGCTTGGGAACGGGGAGGCATAGATGCCCGAGATCCACATTTGGATGCAGTCTGGAGGAGACGGGGTGTGGGGAGGGTGGGAAGAGGGCCACGCATTTGTCTAGGGCTGCTCCCTAACCTCGAGTTCGGCCCGGCACAGCGGGGCGGGAGCACGCGCCAGACCTGCGCACGGGCGTCCCTATAGGGCACTCGCGCACTGCAGGGAGCGCAGCGCACAGGAGCAACGGCCCCAAGAGTGGGGGATGGGGGCTCCCTGCAGAGCGCAGGAGCCCAGGCAGATTTCCTCTCTCCCGGGAGCTGGGAAAAGGGCCAGCCGGTGCCCTGCAAGGCAGTTTGCCGCTGAGAGAGAACCGGTAGGGCAGTGGTGGCACCGATCCGGCTTGCTGACCTGAGCGGGCGGCGACAGCACCCCAGCGTAAATTTTGCATCCTTCCCCTCAACCCCATTCTCGCAGGGAAAGTTCTCCTCCAAAGTTAGCGGTTGTGAGTATCATTTGAGATGGGAAGAGCGACTCTTTCTGCCCCAGGTCTGCGAAGAGAAGTTTCGCGGGTATGAAGAGAGCAGGGCGGCTCTGGGCCCCTGATCCCCACAGGCAGCGCGGGGGATGCTGCGGGGAGGGCTCCGGCCGGCCGGGCCGCATCTGGCGCAGCCTCATTTACCCTGACCCGGGGAGGGCGGCAACAAGTCCTCCTCCGGCCATTTCATCACCCCATCAGCACGCACGTGCGGATTCCCGGCTCGCTGAGCCTGGCGTGGAGCTCTCTCCTCGCGCCTTCCTCTGCACGTACCACACCACTCGGAGAGTTACCCGGCCGCGGGGTGGGGGCGTAGGGGAGTTCCCAGGCGGAGCACCGGAGGCGCACTGCGTAGGCGCTTGGGGTCCTGCCTCTCAGCCTCGTGGCGGGCGCGTGCCGGACTCACCTGTGTTCTGCAGGGACAGGCGACCTTTCTGCTGGGATCCCCTGTCTTGAGGACCGTCAGGCGGGCTGGTGGCGTCGGTTCCGCGCACCGAGTCGAAGGTGGCTAGTACCAAAGCCAGGGTCACGAATTGGCCCAGCCGCTCGGCACACATGGTTCTTGGGGGCGAGCCTCCCTCCAGGAAACCTGGATTCTTTGTGTTCCCCTCCTCCCCCACGCTTCTTCGTGCTCGCCGCCTGTTCCTTCCTCCTCGCGGCTGCGCCTTCGCTCTCTCGGATAGAGGTTACCCAGCGCCCTCCCGTAGCTCTCCGGAGACCATGTGATCAGGCCGCTAGCAGCCGCGGAGTGCCGGCCAGTGGCAGGGATGGTGCCCTCAAATATCCCTGGAAGCTCTGGGTGTCACTTGAATGAAGGAGTCAAGCAGGTGTTGTCCCGGCGGCTGGACCAATCGGAGACCCCGGCCCGTTTGACAACAGGGCCGGGAGGCGGGGCCTGCGCCAACTACTACCCGGGGCGGTGGAGCGCTGGTGAGCGCCCCAAAGTTGCTGCCGACCTGGCGGCCACGCGTTTGTGTGCGTGTGTGAGTGAGCGAGGGCGAGCGGCACCGGAGATGCGTGTGCGTGTGCGCCCGGGCAATGGCCGAACAGACTGGGGAAGGGAACGGGGAAAAGAGCCAATCCCAGCTCGGGTTGCAGCCAAAGAAGGGCGAAAGGGGACGGGGGGTGCGCAGGGACAGCGTCCCCCGCCCTCCCCCGCCCCACCCGGGCCCCCTGGCTCGCAGCACACCCGCATCGGGCTGGGAAAGTTTCTCTCCGCCGTTTGGCATTCCGCGAGCCTCCCAGCCCGGAAGCCCTAACAGATTGGAGTCCTGGGCACTGAGATGCCGGGAACAAATTGAGCATATGTATATGGGAATTCCTGGCGTTGTGACGCTTTCAAAAAAAAAAAAAAAAAAAAAAGACTAGTGAAGAGAGCCGCTGGAGCTGGAGATTCGGTCTGCAGCGTCCCACCCCTTTCCTCTCGCCCCGCTACAGCGGTTCCTGCAGTCACTGCCTCGCGGTCCGTTTCTGCCGGTTCCGGGCTGCGCTGCGGGATGGGTCCCTGTGACAGCCCGGGCTTGCATCACTTCCAGGCGAGTCTGCCGGTCGCGAGCATCGTGTGTCCAGCAGGCTGGAGCGCCGAAGGCCACTTTCGGCGATTCCCAACACTTCCATTTTCCCTAAGCGACCCTCGCCGCTCCACCCCGGTTCCTTTCCCTCCCTGGCATCGGCTGGAAATGCTTGTAAGACTCCCAACCCCCGCAAAAGTCCCCCTCCCCAAACCCTTTGCTAAAAATTCAAACCCGGGTTAATCCTCTCCATCTTTTCTTTCTCTTGCGCTTGGTGGGCCGCCTCTGCTTCCCCGCCCCCAAGGCTGCGTTCTCGCCCGGCCGGCCCGGGGACGCAGAGGGAAAGTTGGGCGCCGGGCGCCGCGCCTCTTCCCCGCTGTGTGCGTACGTGTGCACGCTCACGTCTCGCCGGCGCCGGGGCCGGGCCGCGGAACAGCTCCGGGCATCGCCAGTCGGACGCCGCCGCGCCGGGGGCTCGCCGCGCTGGGGAGGGCGGGGACGCGGGTTCGCGGCGGCCCTGCCCCTCGGCACGCACCTCACGTGGGGCGCGCGCGCAACCCGCCCCCTCCCGCAAGACAGGTGAGCCGGGGGGTACCACCGCGCGCCGCCGAGCTTCCGCCACCCCCCACAACCCCCCCACCGCCCGCAGGCGGCTCAGTTGGGGAGCCATGCCCATCGGCCTGGGAGAGGGGTGCGGAGGCGCTGGGTGGGATCGTCCTCCCACCGCCTTTGGGGGTCTGTCTTGCATCCGGGCAGGGGAGGCTGGGGACACCCACCTCCCCCATCCTACCCACCCCTGATGCGGTCAGTCGGTGGACAGCCATACCCTGGAATATTGGAGGAAGGAGAGAAGGGGAGTGAGGGGGGTTTGAGCCCACTCCAGGAGGTGTTTAAGCTGCTGACCCAGCCCCATTTGTCTTTCAAAGTCCTGGCCACCACCGAGTGGCCGCTGTGAATGTCCCAGTCTGCAGTCTGGGTAAGACTTAGGGCCCCAGGCGGGCATTTTGGTGGGAGGTGGTGGGGTTAGAGTATTTTCCAACCCTGCCGGCACCCTTGCTGCCTGCATTTTATTGGACACTGGTGGGCTGAACTTGGGAGGGATGGGCTCCACAGGGCACCAGCTGACCCCCATCCTCAGCAGTGCCTGGGCCTCTCTTTCCCTCAGAGCTCCCAAATTTCCTGGCCTTCTTGGCCTTCAGTCTCAGGAAGGTGAGAACACGGGCCTTAAAAGGACCCTGGACACTGGGGTCGTGGTGATTTAAGTAGGGGCGTAGGGGAAGGCCCACCTGTGCCCACAGCACACACTTCCCTGGACCAGGGCCAAACCAGCAGAAAATTGCCAGTGGGCAGGAGTCTCCAGTCAGGAACAAGACCAGGCTGGACCGTGGGTGTTCGCCTGGCCACATGTTGGGGTCACCTGAACGAACTTAGCCCTCATGATTCTGTGGTGACTGTAAGGGTTGTGTGGCCTGGGCCTCAGTCAGATGCAGGTGGGAGGGCCGGTGGCTGGTCAGGTGATTCTACTAAGGGGTGTTGAGAAACCTGAGTATGGGCACAGGCTGGGGAGGAGGAGTTCAAAACGGTGTTTTTTCTTGTCAGGAACCCCAGCCCCATTCTCCCCCCACTCCATGGATCTGGTTGGGCAAGCTGTGACCGCCAGGGGCTGGGGGATCAGTGGTGTTGGTGCTTATTGTGGTAAAGAGGACTTGGGAACAGCCTGCGGCCCAGTGAACTCCGGTGAACCCGAGATTGACCTGGGAGAGTGGCTGGGCCTCATCCCACCAGCCCGTCTGGGCGAGCTTCTGTGAGGAGACCCGACTTGCGTTTTCCTCCTTCAATGCAGTGGGCTGGCGGGTTTGGGGGGCAGACACTTCCTCAGCCGGTTATGGTTAGCCTCCTTTGGGTAAGGAAAAGAGAATGGGGGTCCCTCCCCCGCGGTAGGGCCGGCAGGGGCATTGACACGGAGAGATGGGGGAGCAGAGTTTGGGCTTGTCCAGATGGAAGGGCTGCAGGGAGGCAGTTCTGATGGTGCCCCGCCCTCCCCCCGCGCCCCTGATGGCATCCTGATGGCGCATTTATTCGCGCATCCTGATGGCGCTTAAAGGCGAGATTCCTGGACTCTGTCGCACTCTTTTGGAATTAGGGAACGCTCAGGGGCCCAGTGCCAACACGATGAAGTATCCTGTGGAGGGTGGAGGATTCTGGAGGTGGGTTTCCAGATTCGGAGGCACGGGAAAGACGCCCTCGCCCCTGGTGTGAGTGGGGCACGCAGTTGGTGGACGAGGCCATTGAGGCGATTGTCACAAGCTGCCCCGGCGTTGCGGCACGTGAGCCCCAGAGCCGCGTGGTAAAACGCGCGTTCCACGGGGGGCCGGCCCAAGCCCCGCCCCCGGGTGCCGACAGTCTGGTTCAGAGCGCCACCTTCTGGTCGCAGAGGGAACCGTGCGGCCAAACCGGGGCCATCTGGGTCTCCTGCCTTCTCAGTTTCCTTGGCAAATCTGTTTCCTGCCCATTTAGGCGACCCGCTCCTCACAAGGACATACTTTCAAACTCCTGCCCACACCCCGCCGCAGCCCTTCACAGGCTTCCTTTGTGAGCTCCAAATCTGCCCCCAGTCAGAGCTCTTTTTGCTGCATATTTTTACGAGGGAAAAGTGAAAAAGATTCCAAGTGAAAGGGACAGACAAAATAGGCACCTCCGCAGTCAGCTGCCACGGTTCCTGAAAGCCCAGTTTTTCTTCCTGCGGCGACTCCCTCCTCCAGGAAACGGGTCACCACTGTATTAAGTAGAAATTAGGCGGGGGAAATGGTCTTGGGTTCTTTATCAAGGGTGCAACAAAACTGTCTTTACCAAGGGCTTCAATAATAAAGATGTTAAGAAAGAGAGATAGCACAGCAGCTAGGGCGTTCGCCTTGCCTACTGCTGACCTGGGTCCCAGCCTCAGCACCCCCGATGGTTCCCCAGCTCCACCAGGAGTAAGCCCTGAGCACTGCCGGGTGTGTCTCCCAAAAACAAAGAAAGCTTTTGAGTGGGTTGGAGAGATTGCTTGCACAGGGTTGAGATGTTTGCGTTGCCATGCTTGGCATGGCAATTTTGGAGCCATGCCACATTCATAGATGGACTGGAAAGGCATGAAATCAAAAGAATGGCTTAAAAACAATCCCGAGAGAATAGGAACACTGTATCCCTCACAACCGATCCATTGACAGGAAAGAATACAAAGCACTAAACAGTCGTGATCTAATTGTGGTCGAGTTTGGTCAATGCCTTGCTCAGAAGCCTGAGTGGTCTCCCAGAAGCCCCTCTCAGTTCTCCTTGGGTCATCACAGCTGCTTCCGGTATGGAGATGGACTTGCCCTGCAGGGGCCTGGGGAGCGGCTTCTGGAATGCTGAGCACTGCCAGGATCTTCCTGTCCCAGCTGGGAGTAGCCCCCAGTACCAGGTGTGGGTCTGAAACAAAAAATAAACCGTTTGCCCTACCATCTATTGGGGATTGCACGGAATGGTCTGGGGGGGTGGGGGCGTGCTTTCATGTGAGCAAGAGTTTGGGTGTTTTGGTTATCTTTTTCCTTGGGTTATGCTTGGGGCTCAGGGTCCACTTCCTGCTCTGCCTGTGGGTTGTGCCAGAGTTTGAAACCCGTCCTTAAATGATCTTAAGGAGTATAACTTTCAGTCTTATACTTTTTCTCAGTGTTTTGTTATTTTTTAAATAATTTTTATTATACTACTGTGAGAAATACAATTACAAAGATGTTCATAATTGGGATATACTTGATGTCACTGTCATTATCTTCCGGTTCATCATCGATTTGGAGCGGGCACCAGTAACATCTCCATATGTTCTGTCTCATGCAAGTAGAGCCCAAGGGCACCTGCTTGCTCCAGGAACATAAAGAGCCTCAAACCATTCATCAGGTCATGGGAATGAGGTCTATAATTGTTACTGGTATTTGGCATATCAAATATGACACGGGTAGCTTGCCAGGCTCTGCCGTGCGGGTAGCATACTATGCTTTAAATTAACTTTGGCATATATACTTGATGACTTAATGTTTATTATTTTAGTGTTCCCCAGCATTCTTGTTTTTTTTTATTTTTTGGGTCACACCCGGAGATGCTCAGGAGTTACTCCTGGCTCTGAACTCAGGAATTACTCCTGGTGGTGCTCGGGGACCATATGGGATGCCGGGGATCGAACCCGGGTCGGCTACGTGCAAGACAAATGCCCTACCCGCTGGACCATTGCTCCGGTCCAGCATTCCTGTTTTATTTATTTCTTTTTTGGTGGTGGTAGGGCCCACTCTGGGGTGCTCCAGGGTTACTCTGGCTCTGCACTCAGGAATCAGTCGTGATAGACTTGGGGGACCATATGGGATCCTGCAGATCGAACCCAGGTCAGCTGCATGCCAGGCAAATGCCCTTGCCTGCTTACTCTCTATGGCCCCCTTTTTAACATTCTCCCTCCACCCCCACTTTGAGCCTCACCTGGCAATGCTTGGGGACTACCCCCTATGCTTTCTCTCTTACCCTTTTGTTTATTTTTTGTTTTGGGGCTATACCTGGTGGTGCTCAGTGATCATTCCTCGTGGTCCTCAGGGGACCATATGTGGTATGCGAGATAGGACCTAGGTCAGCTATAAAGCAACCAAGTGCCTTATCTCTTGTGCTGTTTCCTAAACTCCTTTTGTTCTTTTTAAAAGCAGTGTTTCAGGGGCTGGAGCGATAGCACAGTGGGTAGGGCGTTAGCCTTGCACGCGGCCGACCTGGGTTCGATCCCCGGCATCCCATATGGTCCCCCAAGCACTGCCAGGAGTAGTTCCTGAGCGAAGAGACAGGAGTAACCCCTGAGCATCGCCAGGTGTGACCCAAAAAAGCAAAATAATAATAATAATAATAATAATAATAATAATAATAAAAGCAGTCCTTCAGAGATCAGAGAGGGACAGTTTTCTTGTTTGCTAATCAATTCATAAATTTTTGCTTTATGCTCCATGGTTTTAAATACAGTCATAGTAGAGTTCTGTGCATAGCACGATTCATCACTGCTCCCTTACGGAGTGTCTATTCGCCTCCACCATTGTCCCAGCGCCTCCCCCAATTACTCCTCCATCCCTCCCTGTGGTCAGTTGTTTCTGTTGCTCTTTCTTCTGTTATCTCTGGGCACATCTCAGTTCCTTACTATGTTTCTTTGTATCCTGTGTGTGAGGGAGATCATTCTATGTCTGCCTCTCCCGACTTCACTCAGCATGATTCTCTCCAGAGCCGTCAGTGGAGCAGTAAAGGGCATGATTTCCTCTTTTCTTAAAGCCCCGAGTTGTATTCCATTGTGTATATCCACCATAGTTTCTTTTCCACTCATCTGCTATTGGACACTTCATGTTTCCACATTTTGGCTATTGTGAATAGTGCCGCAGTGAACACAGGAGGGCAGATGGTTTTTCTGGAGAGTTTTTTAGCTTTGGGGTAGATGCCAAGAAGTGGAATTGCTGAGTCATATGGGAGCTCCATTCCTAGTGTTTTGTTTAGTTATTTCAGTTTTGGGGTCACAGCTGGCGGTGCTTGGGCTGACTCCTGGCTCTGTGTTCAGGATTCACTCTTGGTGGGCTTCATGGGGGACCCAAAAGGATCAAACCTGGGTTGGCTACATGCAAAGCAAGCACACTAACTGCTTTATTATCATTCCAGTTCATTTATAGTTTTTTTTTAATGTCAGGAGTGTCTGTATTATTTTCCAGAAAGTTTGCATCAGTCAACATTCCCACTAAAAGATGAGGGTCCCCCTTTTCCCCACATCTATGCCAGCACTGGTTGTTTTGTTCTTTGTGATGTGTGCCAATCTCACTTGTGTGAAATGATGTTGTTTTAATTTGCATTTCCCTGTTGATGTGATAAGAGAACACTTTTTTTTTTTGGTAATATAACTTTTGGCCATGTATATCTTTGTGAAGCTTCTCTTCATTTCTCCCCTACATATTTTGGTGGGGTTGGTTGTTTTTTCCTTTGTGAAATTCTACCAGTGCTTTATTTATCTTGTATATTAATCCTTTTCTCCCCACCCCCAGATAATTGGTGGGTAAATATTCTTTTTTTTTTTTGCTTTTTGGGTCACACCCGGCGATGCTCAGGGGTTACTCCTGGCTCTGCACTCAGGAATTACTCCTGGCAGTGCTCAGGGGACCATATGGGATGCGCGGGATCGAACCCGGGCCGGCATGAGCCGGCCACGTGCAAGGAAAATGCCCTACCGCTGGACTATCACTCCGGCCTCCAGGTGGGTAAATATTCTTACCAGTGTGCAGAATATCTTTATTTTGATTCTCTTTGTTTAGTGACTCAAGGCTTGCTCCTGGCGCTCAGAAATCACTCATGGAGGTGCTCAGGGGATCATGTGTTGTGCTGGAGATCAAACGTTGGTCAGGTGCATGCAAGGCAAACACCCTACCCACTGTACGGTATCTCTGGTCTAGTCCTCGTTTCTTTTGGGGTGTAGATGTGTCTTAGTTTGATGTCCTGCATTGGTTTATCTTTGCTTCTGTTGCCTGGCCAGTGGCATTAAATCATTGAAGGTATTATCTGTTTTAAATCTTAAATCCGGCTCAGCAGTGCCTCGCAACAAGCCAGACGACCCCCCACTCCATGAGGGCCTCCATTTTCCACATCTGGACTTCTCTCTCGTCAGACCTCCACCCAGCAGACCAGCCTATCAGCGCCCGGCTCATCGAAGTTCCACCCTGCAGCAGTCTTTCTTAAATCCGGCTCAGGTATGCCGGCCCAGAGACTCGCAGACATGGGGCAGAGCTGCTACTGGCTCTCCCTGTGACCAGCCGCTCACGAGGAGCCCGGGAGGGATGGTGGGTTCTAGCCCTGGCCCACCATCCCAGCAGAGCCTCGCAACAAGCCAGACGACCCCCCCACTCCACGAGGGCCTCCATTTTCCACATCTGGACTTCTCTCTCGTCAGACCTCCACCCAGCAGACCAGCCTATCAGCGCCGCTCAGCCGCAAGCGGCCGCACTGTTCATCAATAAATTCTGTACTTAGAGATGGCTACAAGAATATGCTACCTGCACGGCAGAGCCTGGCAAGCTACCCGTGTTGTATTTGATATATATGCCAAATACCAGTAACAATTATAGACCTCATTCCAGAATGGATTGAGGCTCTTATGTTCCTGGAGCAAGCAGATGCCTTGGGCTCTACTAGCATGAGACAGGACATATGGAGATGTTACTGGGGCCCGCTCGAGCAAATCGATGATGAACGGGAAGACAGTGATACAGTGATTATTTGTAGCTTCAATATCTTGCGGTGTTCTACTTTTTTTTTCTTTGATATACTTTATGGATTTGGGTCTGACATTGAGGTCTTTAATCCAGCTTGGTTTGGCTTTTTATTTTTATTTTTTTGCTTTTGGGTCACACCTGGTGATGCTCAGGGGTTACTCTTGGCTCTGCACTCAAAATTACTCCTGGCGGTGCTCAGGGGACTATATGGGATGCTGGGGATGGAATCTGGGTTGGCCATATGCACGGCAAATGCCCTCCCTGCTATACAATGCTTTGGCCCCTGGTTTGACTTTTGTGTATGATGTTAGAAAGAATCTGCCAGTGGAGTAGAATTGAGAATCCACAGACAGACTCTCAAGTATATGGATAATTAATCTTCAATCAAGGGCAGAAATAAGAAATGTATGAAGGAAAACCTCTTCAACAAATGGTGTTGGGAAAACTGGTTAGTCACATGCAGGAAAAAAATGCTCTCATAACTGTTTTTAATTAAAAAATTGAGGTTTGTGTTCATTTGTTTTGCATGTGACCCACCAGTTCCCCCACACTCTGCCAAAGAGGCTTTCTTTGCTCTGCTTCATGCTCCATGCTTCTCTACTGAAAACTGACTGTCAGTATCCCTGAGGGCCTGTTTCTGGGCTCTTAGTTTTATTCCATTGGTCTGAGAGTTCGTTGTTATCCCAGTGCCATGTTGTTTTGATAACGACAGCTTTACAGTACATTTAGAAACTTGGGAAAGAGAAACCTCCCGTCTTCTTTTCTCCTTTGATTGCATTGGCTGTTCAGTGAGGGTTATTACTCCATCTGAATTCCAAGAGCATTTGATCCTTGTCTTTAAAAAAGGGCCTTTCCTGCATAAATTTGTGGCATATAAAATAGTATGAGACTAATATCCAAGACCAAGCAAAACAGGAGCCAGGAGCACTTGCCAGTGGTTGGAATCTACCACAGATGTGTAGGGGATAGAGTGTAGGTAAGATAGAGACAGGACCAGTTTGCCTGGTAGAAATGGTAATAGAAATGGTAATACTAGTCTAGAACTGAGTATTGAAAGTAGGTAAAGGGATGTACATAATAAATGTACATAGTAACCCTTCATTGTGGCAAATCACAGTGCACAAAAAAAGAGAGAGGAAAAGTGCCTGCTTTAGAGGCAGGTTGGGGGGAGGGAAACTGGGGACATTGGTGTTGGCAAAAGTGTAGTGGTAGAGGGATGGGTGTTGGAACACTGTATGACTGAAACCCAATCATAAACAGCTTAGTGATGGTCTATTTCATGGTGATATAATAAAAATAATAATAAACGAATAAAAATAAAAGGGTCTTTGTTTTGTGGCCATACCTCTAAGTGCTTACGGCTTACTTGTGACTCTGCTCAGGGATCACTCTTGGTGGTAGTGATGCTGGGGATTGAACCTGGATCAGACTTGTCCAAGGCAAGTGCTAATTTTTTCTCTCTTCTAGTTCATTCCTTGCTATATATATATATATATATATATATATATATATATATATATATATATATATATTCCTTGCTATATATATAAAAGATATATGAGATAAATATAAGATATATATAAGATATATATAAGATATATATAAAATCAACATGCAGAAATCTATGCTTCTTATATATATTTATATATATAAGAAATCATTTGTTTTGCATGTGACCCACCAGTTCCCCACTCTGCTGAAGAGGCTTTCGTTGCTCTGCTTTATGCTCCATGCTTCTTTATCATTTCACACAAGTGAGATTGGCACATATCACAAAGAACAAAACAACCAGTGCTGGCATAAATGTGGGGGGAAAGGGGGACCCCCATCTGTTAGTGGGAATGTTGACTGATGCAAACTTTCTGGAAAATAATACAGACACTCCTGACATTTAAAAAAAATCTATGAATGAACTGGAATGCTAATAAAGCAGTTAGTGTGCTTGCTTTGCATGTGGCCAACCCAGGTTTGATCCCCAGCTGCAGCAATGTTGCTGTTAGTATCTCTCTTCAGGTGAGTTAGCAGTTAAGAATTTTGATGGTTCTGTATTATGTGCATAAATATTCAGAAGTAAACTTCCCTGAAAAACTCCCTTGATCTAATAAGGAATAAGCATCTGGGCTGGAGCCATAGTACAGCAGGAAGGTCACTTGTCTTGCATGTGGCTGGCCTGGTTCAATCCCCAACATCCCATATGGTCCCCAGAGCACTGCCAGAAATAATTCCTGAGGGCCGGGGCAATAGTCCAGTGGGTAGGGTGTTTGCCTTGCATGCAGCCAACCTGGGTTTAATCCCCAACATCCCATATGGTCCCCTGAGCACTGCCAGGAGTTACCCCTGAGCATTGCCAGGTGTGACCCAAAAAGAAAAAGAAATAATTCCTGAGTGCAGAACCAGGAGAAACCCCTGAGCATCACTGGATGTGGCCCCAAATACCCCTAAAATTAAAAATAAAAACCAAATAGACTATTCACAGTTTTCTGCTATTTGGATAGACTCTGGAAAGTCTGTTCAGTGATGTCAGTCAGAGGGAGAGGGACAGACACAGAATGATCTCTCTCATATGTGGGATGGAAAGAAAAGTAATATAGGAATAAAAAAATGTCCAACCACCAGGAGTAATTCCTGAGTCCAGAGCCAGGAGTAACCCCTGAGCATTGCCAGGTGTGACCCAAAAAGAAATAAAAAGTGTCCAGAGGCCATAGCCAGGGGAGATGCAGTGCGGCACTAGCAGAGGAAATGGCACTTGGAGGCAGGAGGCCAGAAGCTCCTACCATAGCAGTAGGCTGCTGGGCAGAGGGTGGTCAGCACATGCTAGCCGGAAGTGGACTCTAATGTTGGCACATTGTATACAGGAAACTCAATCATGCATACTTTGGTAGCTTTGCAACTCATGAGGATTCAATAAAATGTAAAGAAGAGAGAGAGAGAGAGAGAGAGAGAGAGATGACCATCTTTTTTCCTTTATAACTTTTGTTTGAGAGCTTGTTTGGAGGTTCTAGCAGGGGAGCACAGCTACTCGTATACCCTCGACCGAAGCAGTCTTTTTTTCAAATCCGGCTCAGGTATACTGATCCAGAGACTCACAGACATGGAGCAGAGCTGCTACTGGCTCACCCTGTGCCCAGTCGCTCACGAGGCACCCAGGAGGGATGGCGGGTTTTAGCCCTGGCCCACCACCCCAGCAGAGCCTCGCAACAAGCCAGACGACCCCCCACTCCATGAGGTCCTCCATTTTCCACATCCGGACTTCCCCTCATCAGAACTCCACCCAGCAGACCAGCCTATCACAGCTTGGCTCGCATGGCCACTGCGGCCGTGTGGTTCATCAATAAATGCTGGGTTTAGAGATGACTACAAGAGTATGCTACCCACACGGCAGAGCCTGGCAAGCTACCCGTGTCGTATTTGATATGCCAAATACCAGTAACAATTATAGACCTCATTCCCATGATCTGATGGAATGGTTTGAGGCTCTTTATGTTCCTGGAGCAAGCAGATGCCCTTGGGCTCTACTTGCATGAGACAGATCATATGGAGATGTTACTGGTGCCTGCTCTGGGCAAATCGATGATGAACGGAAAGACAGTGATACAGTGATACAGTGAACTTTTTGTTTGATTTTTTGGGCCACACCTAGCAGTTCTCAGGCCTACTACTGGCTCTGTGATCAGGGGTCACTCCTAGAGGGTCTCAAGGGGACCATATGTAGTGCTGGGGATCAAACCCGGTCAGTCATGTGCAAGGCAAGGAGCCTACCCAGGGTACTATCTCCCCAGCTCCTTATAAGTTTTTTAAACTTGAAGTCTATGTATGTTGTCAAGTATAACCACTCCAGCCTTCAGGAGAGAGTTATTTGTTTGAAGTATTGTTTTCCAGTCTCTGGCTTTGAGCCTGTGTATGCCCTGATAGTTCAAATGTGTCTCATGTAGGCAGCAAAAAATTTGGGTTCAGTTTTCTGATCCATCCTCTCATTCTGTTCCTTGATTGGTGCCTTTAAGCCATTGACATTGAGTGATATTTATTGATCTCTGTTTTTTGGGTCACACATAGTGGCTTGCTCAGGTCTCACTTCTGGCTCTGTGCTCAGGGATCACTCCTGGTTGACTTGAGGTACCATATTGGGTGTCAGGGATAGAAACCAGATGAATCACATTCCAGGCAAGCACCCATCCACTATACTGTTGCTCCATCCTGTGACATTTTTTGATAGGAAGGTTTTTTGGGGGCTTGGGGGGCCATCTTTCTGTAGAAGTTAGGCGTGTTTGTGAAATTTACCTTGTCTTAAAGAAGCCCTTCAATGTTTCTTGCAAAAGTTAGACTTAAGGCTATGAAATTCCTGACCTGTTGCTCTTCTGTGAAACTCTGGTGTCATGTCTTCAGATCTGATAATGGAGCTGGTAAAATATTCTCAATGAGGTATTCATTTGCATTTTTTAAAAAATTATATTTCACATTTTCATCTGGCCCACAGGGTCCTTCTTCACAAATCTGCTGTGAATCTTTTTTTGTTGTTGTTTGTTTTCAAGTATTTTAAAAATATTTTATTATACCACCATTATATATACAATTACAAGATGTTTATGTTTGAATTTTGGTTCTACAGTGTTCCAACACCCATCCCTCCACCCCTGCCCATCTCCCATCACCAATGTCCCCACCTCCCTCCCTTCCCCAGCCTGCCTCCATGGCAGGTTATCTCCTCTCTCTCTCTCTCTCTCTCTCTCTCTCTCTCTCTCCTTCTTGTCTTCCCTTTCTTACACATTGTAGATTGTAATATATTCTAAAACATGATTGGTTCCACTGGTTTGATGTACTGGGTCCAGACCATGAAAATGGCGGCTATTATGGTGAGCGAGTCTCATCTGGCTGATTCCAAGGCCCTACAGAGGTGATGGGCCCACTACCAAAACCCATCTTGCTTCCTGGGAGCCTCATGGTCAGCTGAGCTAGGGGAGAGCCGGATGACAGCTCTCCCCCATGCGTCTGAGTCTCTGCATCATGGCCGAGAGCCCTGAGGCAGTTCATGGGCAGGGCCACCAGGCCTCTGGGATGGGTCAGAGAGGGAATGGGAACCCCAGCTCCATCTCCAGGAACATCTGGTGACTTCCACCTCTGAGAGCCACCTACCTGGGCTCGAACTCGGCTGCTCTGAGCTGGTCTTGAGATCAGCATCTCTCTTGCGTGGGTTCTGATGAGCTGTGGGGTTCGGACTGCAAAAATGGCAGCTATTATGATGAGTGAGTCTCATCCAGCTGCTTCTGATGCCCTACAGAGGTGGTGGGCCAAGAGCCAACACCCAAAACCCACCTTGCCTCCTGGGAGCCTCATGGTCAGCTGAGCTAGGGGGAGAGCCGGATGCAGCTCTCCCCGTGCTTCTGAGTCTCTGCATCATGACCGAGAGCCCTGAGGCAGTTAGTGGATAGGGCCACCAGGCCTCTGGGACAGTCAGAGAGGGGCAGGGGTACCCCAGCTCCATCTCCAGGGACACCTGGTAACTTCTGCCTCTGAGAGCCGCCTACCTGGGCTTGAACTCGGCTGCTCTGAGCTGGTCTTGAGATCAGAATCTCTCTTGCATGGGTTCTGATGAGCTGTGGGGTTCGGACCGTGAAAATGGCGGCTATTATGGTAGAGAGTCTCATCCGGCTGCTTCCGAGGCCCTACAGAGGTGATGGGCCAACACCCAAAACCCATCTTATTTAAAAAATTTTTTAAAAATTTTATTACATCACTTTTAGACATACAATTGCAATATGCTCATGCTTGAGTTTTTGGTTTTACAGTGTTCCAAACACCCATCCCTCCACCCGAACCCATCTCCCCATCACCAATGTCTCCACCCAAAACCCATCTTGCCTCCTGGGAGCCTCATGGTCAGCTGAGCTAGGGAGAGCCAGATGGCAGCTCTCCCCCATGCGTCCAATTCTCTCATCTTTCTCTCTATCTCTATTTCTGTCTCTGTATTTCTATCTCTTCTCCTACACCTTGTGACTTGCCTTATGGTTTATGATACAATTATCTATGTGTGTATTCAGTAGTGAGTTCTAGTGTGACATTATAGTTCCTCATTCCCCATCAACCTCCCTGGTTTGTTATAACTACAGTGATCATTATGGTGTACAGATGTGGAAGATCCTGGGAAGGACCTGGTCCTAGCCTACTTTGTTATCTAAGCCTCTTGCACGGTTGCACACTGTCACAGCTGTGCATCTGGTCTGCCCCTTGTCCGGTTCATCTGGTTGCAGAGGCTTCGAGCCTGTAGCCACACCCACCTGCATGGAGAGGGGAGGAGACCAAATCCCTGCTCCAATTCCAGCCAGCGTGGCTTCCCCCCCACCCCCCCACATGACTGCTTTACCCTAGGAGCTACGTTGGTCTCAGCCGGGGACTAGCCGATTCCTCAGAGACTCCATGAGCCATGGCAGAGCTGCTCCACGTGGGCCGGGCAGAGTAGCTGTGCGTCTGGTCTGTCCCTTGTCCAGTTCATCTCTATTGTTGCTGTTTTTGGCATATTGACTACACCATGGGTAGCTTGCCAGGCTCTGCCATGGCTCTGGGTTCATTCCAGGGGGCCCAGTCTTTTCCTATGTCAGACCATCAACCATCCAGGGCCCACAGGGCAGAGCCCTGGGGTGTAGACAAGCCTATCTCCTGTCTGCAAACTGCCAACGTAGCCAGGCACCGCAGCCACACCTGAAACACCTCAAGGGTCAGGTGGCCCTCAAGTATTTTTTTAATTTTTACTATACTCACTGTATCACTGTATCACTGTCTTCCCATTCATCATCGATTTGCCCAATTATAAAACTTCTCATGATTAGCTTTCAGTCATACAGTGCTCCAGCACCCATCCCTCCACCAGTGCACATTTCCCACCACCAATGTCCCCTGATTCCCTCTCCCTTACCCCAGCTTGCCTCTTGCCTCTTCTCTCTCTCTCTCTCTCTCTCTCTCTCTCTCTCTCTCTCTCTCTCTCTTTTTTTTTTTTTTTGCTTTTTGGGTCACACGTGGCAATGCTTAGGGGTTATTCCTGGCTCTGCACTCAGAAATTACTCCTGGCAGTGCTCGGGGGACCATATGAGATGCGGGGATTGAACCCGGGCGGCATAGGCCAGCCGCGTGCAAGGCAAATGCCCTACCCACTGGACTATTGCTCTGGCCCTCTCTTTCTCTCTATTTTAATTTTTTTATTATACCACTGTGATGTTCATAGTTGTTTGTTTATTTATTTATTTATTTATTTATTTATTTATTTATTTATTTATTTATTTTTTTGCTTTTTTGGGTCACACCCAGCGATGCTCAGGGGCTACTCCTGGCTCTGCACTCAGGAACCACTCCTGGCGGTGCTCAGGGGACCATATGGGATGCCGGGGATCGAACCCACTCCGGCATGGGCGGCTGCTTGCAAGGCAAACGCCCTACCCGCTGGGCTATCGCTCTGGCCCCTGATGTTCATAGTTGGGTCTCAGTCATGCAGCATTCCAGCACCCACCCCTCCACCAGTGTCCCACATTCCCTCCCACCCACTCCCCAGACTGCCTCTATAGCAGCCACTCTTTTTTTTCTTTACATTTTATTCCCCCCCAAATATTATTACACCGTTTTTAGACATACAATTGAAAGATGCTCATGTAGAGTTTTGGTTCTACAGTGTTCCAACACCCATCCCTCCTCCACCCAAACCCATCTCCCATCACCAATGTCCCAACCTCCCTCCCTGCTCCCACACCTCAACTACTTGGCAGGTTCTGTATGTCATTTCTCTCCTCTTTATCTCTCCCTCCCGCCAAACTTTCCTGCACATCGTGGAATGCAGTGAATTAAAGGACATTACTGTTTCCACTATTTTAATGGACCCGGCGTGGTTTGCGTGCCGGCCGCACACCTGGTCTCAAACTGGTTTTGCTCTGTTAATCTGGTCGTGAGGTAGTATCCCAGCGTCCGGACAGCGAAGGTGGTGGCTAGTATGGTGGGCGGAGTCTCATCCGGCTGCTTCCGGAACCCCCAGAGGTGATGGGCCCACTCCCAAAACCCGTCTGTCCTCCCGGGGGCCCCATAGTCAGCTGGGCCCAGGGCGAGCCGAGTTCCAGCTTCCCCAGCCGCTTGTGAGGCTCTTCATTATAGCAGCCACTCTTTCTTTTCCTCTTTTTCTCTGTCTGTCCATCTGTCTGTCTGCCTCTCTCTCTCTCCCTTCTCTTATACATTGTGGCTTGCAGCACATACATTTAGGGGTTATTGTATATATCCCTTTGCTTACATTCAGTGCTCTAGGCTGGTATTACATTTCCAACAATCTGCTGTGAATCTTAAGGAAGCTTTTTTGTGTAGACTTTCCTTCTTTGATTTTACTGCTTTTCGATATTCTATCTCGCTCTTTGGCTTCTGTCATTCTGATTATGTGTCTCGGAGTATATTTATTTGGGTCTCTTTTGGCTGGTCCCCTGCGCCCTCTTTAATCTGGGTTCAAGCACTCCTCAACTCTAGAAGTTTCTCAGTTCTGATTTCTTCCCTTTCTTCCTACTGCCCTTCCATTTGTGGTCCACAGATGACTAAGCTTTGTGGCAGGGATCACTCCTGGTGTGGCTCAGGGGATCATATTGAGTGCTGGGAATTAAACTCAAGGGGGAAATGAACTTAGTAGCTAAGTAGTTACTTAACAACTTGTCTGCTGTTGACTGGAGGCCTTAGTCGTCACATAGCCGCTAAGTGAATAGACATTAAGTGAATAGTCACATAGCTGCTAAGTGAATGCAGATTCTGTCGGAAGCTAGAGAACAGAGCAAGTGGAGAGCAAACCAGAAGGTGGATAAAGCCCCTTCACAGTCCCAGGCTGGCCTCCCTGCCCTGTGACTTCAGGGGCTACTGACTGGGTCCCCTGCATGGTTGCCCATGGACTTCACGCAACCACCACATGCATGACTGCACACATGCTTGATTGGTGTAGATGGAGGGTGTGAGTGTGTGTGTGTGTGCAAACATGTTGGTGAATATGAGCACCGGCACGTATGAATGACTGGCTCTGTTTTTGCAGAGAGCCCTTGTTGGCGCAGCTCCTTGGGGCCAGCCCCACCCTCGCTCTCTGGACTTCCTCCCTGGGTCTCCAACCTCCAGGATTGCCTGCCTGCCCGTCCCCAGTGACCTGACTGTCTGGCTGCTTTCTTGGCTTTGCTTATGGCCCCACCCCTGCAGCCACAATTGAATTCTGGGAGCTACAGAGACACATATTGTCCTCCCCTGGGTCTTTCTCTGTGCCCAGGATGACTGGGCCTGCAGCAGGCAGTCTGTCAGCGCTGGCAGGATGAGACCTTGTGGTGGGACCAGGACTGGGTGGGATCTCTGGGACAGTTGTGCGGCTCTGCAGGGGAGAGGAGATGGCGACCGAGATGGGTTTTCTGTCTATGTGAGGCCTGGCGTGGCAGTATAGGTCAGTTGCCTTCAGCTTTTCTCGCCCCTGCTTCTCCCCTCTTGCCTCCTGCCTGGCTCTGAACTGAAAGACAAGCTGGGCGGGGCAGTGAGCCTGGAGAGGCGAGGCTGGTCCTGCAAAGGGCTGTGTCCTGCTTGTGGTCACGTATCACTCTGGGACTTGTTTCCAGAGTGGCCGTCCCTCAGCAATCCCTACACAGCCCAGCAGCAAGCCACAGAGGTATTGGATAAGTGGGCACAGTGGCCCTCTGAGGACTCTGCCATCTCACATGGGCCATAACCTGGGGGCACATTCACTCAAGAAGTTCCTGCCTTAAGTTGGGGCCTTTTCCACGTTAACAAAGACCTGCTGGAACTTTTCTCTGGAATACTCAGGGTCTAACCCAGCTTCACCCTCTGCCAAGGTGCGTTGGCATTGGCGAAGTCTTCATGCTTTCTCTTTAAACCCCAAACATGGCTCCTGTGGGTAGGTGACGAG